>JABASH010002221.1:0-21264 GCA_019776445.1 Tomocerus maximus
CCATGGTCCCAATACTCCCAATCAACAATTATGTCGCATTTCCACGAACCAAGCGAGGGGAAAATGATCAAAGTCGAGGTTCTCCAAGTCATGAAACCCAACGAACTGATGATAAAATCTAAACGATCGGATTTAAAATCTCTTCCGAAGTTGGAAAAAGATATACGTTCGACTTGGACAGATGACCAACTGTATGGCATCAGAGACAAAATCCCTGAGAAAAACGACGTAACACTATGCACTAAGAACACATTTTATCGAAATATATTGAATATAAAATTATGTAACATTTTATGGTGTGATCGTAGTGTGTGTTGGTGAAAAACCAAAGCAAGTGGAAAGGCTATAGACGAGGGTGCATCCAGCGTATTACTAGAGACGACAATAATATCGTTTTCAATATATTCCTTTACGACCATGGAAGAAAAGAGTAAATCTTGATTAAATGCAAATATCCAAAGTTATTGAGGATTAGTTTTAACAAAAAGTCTAACTCTGTAACATGTGTACTACTTTTTAGGATAACAACCTTACCATATATTTCTAAGATGCTATCGCAGCACAGCGCTGTTCGTCCTTACCTTTACTTACTGACGATACAAGCAGTTTATCCTACCGCAATCGAAACCGGGAAACCAAAATGGTCAAGTCAGGCTTATGATTTTGTCAAATATTTTGTGAGTGTCTCAGAATGTCCATTTGGTGTGAAGATACTAACAAAACCATCTCCTTTTCATATTGTTGGTGACTTAATTACCCTGAACAAAGACGGTAAACGGAAGTACCATTCTACTCTTGGGGATTTCTTGAGAGCCAAACAACTCGCTTTGGACATGAAAGACTATAACAAACTTCTCTTGACCAATTCCAATATCACCGATTTGAAAACTGGGGCCATTCCAAATATTTTTAACAAAACAACTGTAAAATTTCCCACAGTTTCTATTCAATTAATTCTAAGACAATTTTAACAATATTTGGCAATTTTAGTGTACTAAGTCAATCTATTGTAATTCGCATAGGGGCAAATCATTCAGTTTTCCCCTCGACTTGATCAGAGTAAGAAATCATTAATTAACTAAATATTAATATAAATATGTAGAACATTTTCTATTGTCGTACCAAGATTAAGTTGTTTGGAAGACCACAATATAAAATGAAGTTTCTTGCAGATGGAAATGCATATCTCGCAAAAGTTGCTAGCAATTTAAAAAATGATGTGGTTATTATGCCAAAGCCAAAGCGTTGGGACAGGGAGACAGCGTCGAGTCACCTATCTCTTTTTAAATTGGATGTGGAAAGCGATAAGCCAGCTAAAGCAAGCACAGATCGGGTAACGAAAGAAGAGAGAAGGCGCCCGAATAAATATCTTGAGGAATTGCAAACTTTAATGCTAAGCAAGAGAAGTAAGGATAAAAAGAGGAAATATTGACCATTCATTCATTCAAAGAGTTCCTAGTTGGAATTTCCAACCCAACCTAGATATGTGATGTGTATGACCTAAGATTTGGTATTCATCAAAGATTTCTGCAGTGGAAGTTTCAGAATGAAAACTAAATTATACAATAAAGCAACTCAAATTTTTAAAAGCCTTTAGTAAGAGTTTGATTGAATTAAAACTCAGTGGTGAATATCTATTTACTCAATTACAGCATAAATCTGTGTTCATGGGAAGTACAAAATGAACGATATCCTCAATATCAAGGCTTTCTATTGAAATAAAACACACAAAAGCAGTACAGAGCTTGAAATAAGTAGCAGACTTATTTTGAGGAGTTACAGAACTGGATAGACATAAACACCTAAATTTAGGAAGAGTAATTTTGGAATGGAAAGAGCTCAATTAGAAATACATCAGCTTTTGAATTAAAAATATCCCTGAGAACCTTCGAGTGATTTTATACTTAGAACGCGTTTGCTTTGCTACTTTGAGAAAGGTAAAATTAGAAGAACTACCGAAGCCAGATTTACTGCAGAGAGAGAATAGAAATACCCTTTTAAATATACCTTTCCATTCTAAATACAACAAAGTTGAGTCAAAGAAGGAAAATAGCATTGCAAAAATAACTTTTCTAATTCGGAAATAGCTTGGCTGCTACAGAAATATCCATCTAAAATAAAATTCTAACTAACCGCATGGGCTTTATAAATACTCATTCTGAATTTGTGAACTTTTATTTTTTCCTTCTGCTGAACCAATCTATTAGTGCTCTGCGCTCTGCCTTCTTTCCACCTCCAAAACCATTTCTATTCCTATATCTACAGAAAGCTCATTTATGTACGTTGACTTATAAATAGTCAGTCACTGCCCCACAACAGAGATGCTTATAATATATGCAGTTCAATTCAAACGTTATACTATTAGATCAGTAGTATATTGGTTGCAGATAAAGAATGCTGTATAGTACAAATATGGTAATATTATGCCCAAAATGCAAACGAAAGCAATGAAAAATATTCTATTTCCAAGATATTATCATGCATGTGTATGATATTTTGTGATCATGTTAGCATTGACTATTATTTAGGATACATGAATATACCTAGGAAGTTATCTCTAGATATGGGTAAGCTCACCTTATTTATTCTAATCTATGATATAGCCGGCTGCAGCCTAAATAACTGGCATCGAATGAATTCGTTATTTTGTTTTTAAAAAATAGCACGCTTTGAATGTAGTTTTTATGTTTTAATTTAATCACACTTTAAAAAAAGACAAAATGTACTCTGTATGCATTGACATTGTACCGTGTCGTGATTCGGATTATATTTATGTATTTGTTGAAGTAATTTAGCTACAATTACCTACCAAAGATTATGCAAAACTCCAAACACCAATTTTTGAAGTTTGGCGTGGCAGATGGTACAAACATTTTTATTATGTAAAATAAAGGATAAATAATAGGTAAAAGAAGGTAAATGACATCAGGTTCCATTTGCTTGAAACTGAATCATTCCTTGTACAAACATTGTACACAATATAATAATATGGATATATTTTGGAGATATAAACTATCGTTATCTTTATCGTGTAAAACTAATATTGACATGTCGGAATACACGCAGAATTTACATAGACAAATGGTATGTTGTATCACGAATGACTCCAAGTGCAACAACTAACGTTATAATAACTAGTAAAATAACCAGATTGACAGTCTCAATTGAAATGAATTGTAAATAATTACGAAGGGGCACTACATTTTATCTACTAAATACTTGACACAAAATTGACTTTCTACTAATCGTTTTCTCGGTTAGACTCTGTAGACTCTGTATCGGTATCGTATTATATATAATCTCTATTTACAAAGATTGTATAGTTTAGGTATTAAACTCGATCGCTTTGCTCTATTACAGATAATTTTTGCTGAAAGCAATGCTGAAACATATTTTTCAGGTTAGTAGTGGAGTCTACTTTTTCTTTACCGAAGAGCGAAGACACAATCGCTTGGTTTGAGTTTCGCTATTTTCAGCAGCTCTGTTGATTGCAGCAGCAGCGGCAGCAGCTGCTGCGCTGGTTGAACTTCGAAGAATTCTACCACCAGGTCCTGGAATTCGGTTGCTAGTAGACGGTCCCGGTTCGGGGCTGGTACTTTGCGCTTCGTGGTGGACTCTAGTTGAACTACGAAGAACTCTTGCGGGGAAAGCCTGAGGTCCACTAGTTGAAGTCCCAGGTTGAGAAAGCAATTCAACTGCATTAGAAGGAACTTCAGTTCCATTAAGTCTTTCTTCAGTAATGACAATCTTCTGTTTCTTGCGTGGCTTCTGACTAGGAGTGGGATTGGCTAATGGACCCTTTTTATTTTTGTCGTTTTCAGGCTTGTTCTCTTCTTTGTTTGAAACAATCCACCAATAATTATTTTTCATCCACATTTTCAAACCTGGGGGTAAGGCTAAAACCTTAAACAATGAGGTGTTATCTGGCAGTAACATATGGCGGCTTAGTGACAGAATAGTGTGAAGCTGAAGAGACGGTGGGTATGATCGACAAAATATTAAATTCATTCCAGAGCGAGCAGCTGTGCTTGAGATCATAGGGTAAAGTGTCTTGTCGTTCAATCCCTTAAACGCTACACCTAAATTCAAAAAAAATGGTTAAAACCTAATGCTTAATTGAGTAAATTATGACAGAGATATATTATCATTAATCATAATAATCATATGACAAACAATTCATTCACCTTGCGGTTTTCGATCCACATAAAATTCTAATGTCCCAGCCCACAAGTCCAGATGTACGCCAATAACCGCGTGCTGTCCGAAAGACTTGGTATAAGGACCTTTTTCTCCTAAATGATGAGATTCTCCCATATAAGACAAGCCCCATGAATTCTCATCCAGTCCAAGTAGACTTACAAAATTATGACTGTAACGTCGTAGGTCAGTTTTTTCAGTTCCCACTCCAATCATCTGTCAAAAATAACAAAAAATACAGACTGTACTTAGAATTATTATGTATCTATTAGTAAATCGAAATGTCAGACAATTAGAGCATTTGGCATACGCAAGTAGAATAGAAAGTCCAAATTGCAAGAAATCCATTAAATTGCATATTGAGCAAAAACGTATCAATTGCTTAGACAAAATGCTTAAAAATTGACTCAACACGAGAAAACAAAAACAGCACATGGCGAATGGGAAAGGAACACAATGTGACTAATGCATAATATGATTTTAAGCATGATAGGGGCCCATTAACTCACCATATCCGTTCCGTACACCTCAGTGTTCATTTCAATTTCCCAGTAATGATGATATCCTTTTCGAAAAGGAACTGTTCCTCTAACAGCCACAGTTCCCACACTGAACCCAGGGTTGAACAGAACTTCCCGGTCATTGTTCCGAAAAACGGTCGTCGACTCAGACAAACTCTTGTCCCAATTCCATTCAAAAACTAATGAAAAAGAATAAATCCATTGATTAAAACATGATCTCAATTGATTTACATAAAAGAACATGTGGAAACTGTATGAAAATTAATAACAGAGCATTGACAGGTAAACCATGAATGAGATTTGTCACAATTTTTACATTTATTCCATACTAATACACCCAAAGATATCAACTGACAAGGTGACAAGTGACTACTGTGTAAAATTAAAGTCAAGAAATGTAAATTATAAAATAAATCATAGGAATAAAACTGATCCATGGTTAACACAGGTTAATGTGACAATTCATTCACGTCACGCTCTCATTTTCACACTTTTACTTATTTCTAACCTAAAAAATTTAATCTTATCAATCAAGAAACTTATCTACGTAGATATATAATAATTATGTGCATAATTCTAAGAAACTAACCATGTGAAAATGATAAAATAATATAGAATAACAATGAGGGTGAACAAACTTACATTCTCTGCGGCGACATTCGTCACAAGGTGAACATCCTGGCTCACATTCACAATTTTGGATTTTGCGAAGGACCATCTTCGATTTTGATTTTCATAGACGTAGAAACTTCCTACCGGTTGATCATCGATGCTTTTGTTGAAACCAAAATATCTGTGTTTTACAGCTGCACCCCGAAGAACGAGTGAATTGAACTCGATGCTGCAATGCTAGAAAATCTGTTTCACTTCAACTAGAAGAATATCCGTTGTCTGTTCAGTGTTCACCCAGTCAAATCTTCTGCACTCTAGAAACCACGTAAAACAAAAGATTAAATTCGTAGATTCAACCACAGCTAAAAATTTGTAACTTTTTCTAGGAAGAGTGAACTCGTATCTTAGCATATTCTCTTCAATAACACAACGCAAAACGGTTCTTTAGCCTTTGCTAGAAGAAAATACAAAAGTGCTTCTCGCCTAATAGACTTTTGTGGCTCAATATCACTCACGTTTGTCTTCCTATTAAATATTTGACTGTATCGCATCTACTATTGCATTAAACTTCTAGCTCACTTCAGCTTAACTTTACGGTCTACTAGCTTTCCTCAGCCGGTAAATGTACCTTAGTGTACAACTGTTTTTTTGCAATAGTTGCTATCTATCCAGTCATAGCCGACTTAGTTTATAGCTCCTTCACGTTAAATATCTCAGTTTAAGTGCAAAGGTAATGTAAGCAAAAAGTAGATCTCATTGTACAAGCTTTCAATAATTTATATTACAACTCTTAGTTCGCTCTACCATCATTATGCTTTTAAGCAATTCGACCACCTTGCATTGGTTTAACGAGTTGGCGATGGTTTAATCCTAGCTTCCACCAAAATACTTATCGTTACAGTATTAAGCTTATTCTTATACCTCTTTTCATAGAACTAAAAGACTAAAAGGGGGAAACAGTGTGCTAGCTAAAGAAGTCAAGATGCATATCCACTCCTCGTCTTCCTAGTTCTGATTGTGAGTAGCTAATTGTTAGTCGTGTATAACTGAACAGGTGCTAATATTAACAGATCGTCACGCTTTGATTTAAGGTACGGATACATTATAGTACACGTGTTGAGGTTCAGCCCATTATATTTATTTTTGTGGACGAAATACTATAACTTACATCTGACTTACATCAAGGTGAACATTTTTTTATCAAACCAAGAAGCTCGAGATAAAATCAGGCAGACAAACACTACTGTGTAAAAAATTCATAGGATTATCATTATGTAATTTTTAATTATACCATAATTATAAGTACCACCTACGATAGTTCATTTTCTTGCAGAATATAAATTATAAATAGCTTGTTTTATGTGTAAATTACTGAAGTGAACAAATATGAGATAGATCACGTAGATAATTTTTAACCTTCCAGCCAGATAGGAGACAGCAATAAAGTCCATTTTCAACTGTACAAAAATTCCCTAATCGGTTAAAATGTTTGAAGATTAGTTATCCACCACACCATAGGGCTGCAATTGCAATTTTGCAATCACTTTCTTGATTACCTTTAATTCTTTGCCTTATGTAAGTACTAAGTAAGTCTAACTACCCGGTAACCTCTCTATTCACAATAGTTAGTCAAGTCAAAAACTGTGATGTAAGGTGTAATATGATTTCCAGTCGAAACCTGGATAAGTATTCAGATATTGTAATATTTATAACTTCACTAAAGAAGTACTTTGCTTTAACATTGCAATCACAATTTAATTTCCCACGCATTCTGCACTTAATCAGTGTGAACCCTTAGAGTATAGAAAGGTATAATACCTTTCTATACTCTAAGTGTGAACCTTTATGAAAAGAATAATATGTTATTGATATGCGCAAAGATAGTGATAGTATGCAATACTACAGAGAGGTCGATTCTTGGTAATTATAAGATCTGTAAGGAGAAAAAAACAGATTTCTACCAATGTAAAGCATTTACTAGTAGATGCTAGTAGCCATTAGCCATTGTTATTGTATGATTATGATTGTATGATTCATCATGACATGAGAGAACCGTGAATGGGTATCATTAATTTTTATCTGATACATTAATACTCTTATTCTCTACATAAAAAGTTGCCAAACCGCTGTATTTTTAATGCATTTTTAGTCTCAACTTTTTTATAATTTGTTGTGTAGTAATTCTATTTTAATCTATATTCAGAAACTAATCTAATATTATCTAAACTAGATCTGATCACACAGTAGTAGGTATAAAGGTATCTTCATTATGAAGCTCCGGGATGATATCCTGTTGGTTGGCTGCTGACTTGACAGTAATTTCAAATAACCCCCGAAAATTACGTTACACATCATAGCCGAAACCCCATGTTAACCTCCCCGCAATGTAACTACCCCAGGGGGAGGAACAGGGCAGTGTACATAAATAATAAATAATAGTTACAGGTGTATGCAATGCAATGCATTGGAGAGATGAAATAAATCAAAAATATTCTCCCACTACCAAGACTAATTTTAAGTAAAAATACTCCCACTTGCTATGCTATTAGTACTCGATAGTTTGAAACTATAGTTCGTTCAGTAGGAAAAAGGCAACATTTTCTTGATATCACTTCGTAAATGTATACTTAGTATACATTCTCTACAGACTTTTATATACTTTCTCAACAGACAATCATTTCCGGCCTTTCTCGACTTGTCGACACAGCTTTCAATTTGATTGAGCGAGACAATTGTAAAAAATGCCATGCTCATGTATTCGCACTCTAAATACTTTACAAATGACACAATCCATTCAAGTATTGTTCACCTCAGCCCCTATAGGTAGCCACATTCGAGGGAAAACGATTAATTTGAACAGACGAAAAGTGCCGTATTTATATGTAACAAAACTTCTATTCACATTTCATGTCCATCTACCAATAAATATAACAGAGTCACCGACAAAGCGTCGTAGGCGTAAATTATTTAATTATCTTTGTTTATCTGTGGTCAAAGATTACATCTCACATGGAAAAACATGAGTGCTTCTGCCCACTTCCTTATCATATGCTAGTGGCAGAAAATGAAAAGTGGCACTTTTATATTTACAGGAGATTGTGCACTTTATTGAGGAAATCTTTTTCTCTCTGATTCTGGTCCAACAACATTCTATATTAGTACTCGCAACGTCGCAACACATCGGTATGTAGCTAATATTTTATTATCATCACAAGTACGATGTACTACTAAAATAATGAATGTATGTATATATCTTCATGTCTTAATGTATAAGTTCTACTATGCAACGAATTGTAACTCAGCGGATAAAAAAATGTAAACTTACACAGTATTACTATTACGTAATTTGTTATTCCAAAAGTATCTGCACTCGATACGGATCGTTACTGTTTATCAGCAAGTCAATCGTGTGTTGTTCAGTCCCCGATTTTTGTAGTTGTGTTCTTGTTACACTATGTTTTGTTTTGTTAGAAAATATTTTGAATTTTTAGTATTTGCGAGTTCTATTGTGTCAGTAACGTGTGCTTATTGTTTATCGTTATGTTGATTACTGAATGCTGTATTATACTCATAGAATGATAAGCTACCTACCTCCTACCTAACATCAGTTCATTCACCGTTGAATTGAAACTTCGAAAGGTGCAAGAAAGCTACGAGCAAGAATGTGAACAAACCTAAAAATTACAGGAAGGACAACGTTGCATGGCAGGCATATGGACAGACAGGGGCAAGTTCTTGAGTAGGTCAACAGCTTTGAATTGCAGAGCAATAAATTGCTATATGGATGAAAACGTGACGGACTACTAGTACTATGACTTCACTGTACAAGAACTATGTATTGTCTATTTACACCTGCCGTTTACTTTTCTGAGTTCCTTTTCCAGAAGAATTAATCTATTAATCTTCCCAAGATATATTTTCTTAAATGAAAACGGTTTACAATTGCAAAAATACAGTATGAAGTACTTATATCCAGTATACGAAGGAAAGATTCGGGATGATTCCAATGCAGATGGTATATGTGACGATCTGTAAGTTTCCTAATGAAGTATAACGTTGTAGTCTACTTAATGGGACACAAGAGCATTTATTAATGAGTAATGACAGGTATGTGCCCGATGGTTAACTGTATTCAGTGCAAATCGAAATATTATTTGTACACGTCCGTTCATGTAAATCACATCTTTCACGACGTAATTCTCCTCCCAATAGGTACAGTTTTCTAGTTCTACAACTTTTTCGTTGAAACATCAGGCATATAAGATATTGAAATGAAACCATCCAAGTTGATATCGTCTGATTATGAGAGACCACAAGTCAAAAGTCGAACAGTAACAAAATGTTACTCTGCGGTTAGCGTTAAGTCCTATTAGTAAAAGGTTACGTGTTTTGCCTACAGAGTAGTAACGTGGTAGCAACATACCATAATAATATGGCTTCAAGTAATGTTAGCCTAATTGTATTTCAGCAAAGCGACTCTTCCACATAAAATGAAACATTTCTCTTGAACTTTTCCAGTGCGGAGTAGCAATTTATCTTTTTTGTACGACAGAGACAATACTTCACTCTTTTCAACGATAAGTAAAGTAGAGTGGCCCACTAAAGTAATCGTCTGACTTCCTCAATTTCTCTATATAATCTACAACAGTAACATGGATTTGACCTTTGAGTTAACTTTAAACAAGATGAGATATGTCAGAAAAAATTATCTTCGAACTTTGAACTCAAAAACCTCTATTTAACAAAACCCTTCAGATCACGCAAAATCTAGCTACAAGTACTAAAGCAAAACTATAAAAAAATTTACACAACTAGAATAGCGTGCTTGTACTAAAATGTTGAATTGCCCTTATAATTACAGGATAAGGAAGAAGGGGATCATTCTATTGTGTTATAAAACGTACAACATGATAGAAATATGAATGTACACTATAGATCTACTACTTATGAGTTTCATGAAAGAAGCTAATGTACCCGAATGCTACAGAATACAACCATTTCTCAAACCAGCTGCTATATTAGTATAGTTACATAGATTTTCAAACAGTTTTTCATACAAATAGCCATTGATGCTAGAGTTAAGCTTAATAGAATTGTACTTAATTCCATGCCGGGTAACTGACAACGAACTATAGCCACTCGTCAGCAATTTGTTGAGATCAAAGTACGGCGTGAGCTAACATTAACGAGAGGAAGAAGCAAAGATAAAATAGACAACAACAACTTATTATGGAATACATTCATAATAAACTCAATAGAATCTACTAGTATCAGTCATGCAATGCAGGCTACGTGTTTTTGTTTCTTACGAGAATGCAAGAAGCGTTGACCTCAATGAAACTAACAAGAGCAGAGAGGATAGAGAAATGTTGCTGCGTCGAAGCAATTATAAACATCATAATTCTTAGTTATATTATTTCAAATCTGACTTGAGTTAGCTTTAAATGATAAATAGAGAAGAGAATGAGAATTTTCTACCTATTAGTAGCTAAATGTACATTTCTTTATACTAATCACTATTTCTGTTACAACAGACCACATACCAAGGAATTACAATTCAAATGCTTTCTAGTGCATATTATGAAGAATATATGCTAATGCTATTAGAGTGTGCTATGTTGTAATTTGTAATACCTACACACGATTGCACACATGTGTATATTATGTCTTGCTCTTCATGCACAAGTTTCTCTTCTCTTGTTCTTGCAATCCAATATTATTTGACTGATAACAGGAGGGACAAGAATCAAGTCTACTGTGAACATGAATAAACATATAACACCGTAAAACACGAAATATTTAGGTACCTACATCTTTGAACAGATAAAACTAGTATTGCATTTTGGTTTTCTTGAAAAAGTTGTCTTTCAACATTCAACAATATATTTACACTAATAATCTCTAATTATTGTATATCATAAATGAAATAGATTTTTTCAGGGTTTTTGAGTTTCTGATTGATGTAAATTGTTTTAAATGTTTAACTATCCACTCAAAAAATAAATATAGTAGACTTTCGTTCCTTGTCCCTGGGTACTCAAAGATAAATTTTAGATTATCGAGTGAAATTGATACTTAAAGATATTAGCTCTAAGAAGGTTGATATTTCAGGTTTTACGGTATATTAGCTGTAAATATGTATTCACGATGGATTTGATTCCAATGAGCCGTAACGTATTCTCAGACACATCCTGCTGCATACGTGAAAGACTTACTATACCCTTTAGCAAGTGAGTTAATATAATGTGGCCAGCTATAGACAAGAGAAACACCAGACAGACAAGCTCCACCAGCTTAGTAAACTGAACTGGTCTCATGAGAAATCACAATTTACGGTCAACAATGGAATAAAGTAGTTTCTCTCGGTAAAATACAATAAAATAGAGATATTATGATTGTTGCCTATAAAAGATGATAATTTACATATAGTTACCTAGGATTAGACAAGAAGCCTAGCTCACTTCAAGGATACATGGGATAGGATCGTGAGCGACAGCAGCGATAATTTGAGTCGAATAGTAGAGGCATATGAGTATGAGTCACTAACGGTGAGAAGCAAGCATTCGTAAAGACAACAATAAAAGTATTTGCGGGTTGGTGATAGCAGTCCAAAGGAAATCAAACTTCACATCAGAGCAAAACAAGCCTCAATGGAATCCAACAAAACAATGCAAGTAATGCAACCACGATGAGTAACCTGCTCTCAGTTCTTAACTATTAACTAACCTATCACAGGTCACACACGGGAAAAAATAATGCGACACACCTCCGACTACTTCCTCTGTGCATCCGTTTCGAAAGAATTGCGCAGTTTCTTTGCAAATATCTCACTATAATAATAAACATTGTTAAAAAAGAATACTAATCTACTACTGTGTATAGTAGATTGTGGGAATTTAAAACTGGTAATGAAATGTGTCATCGACTTTTATTGAAATAGATCGCATAATACTTATACCTTATGCTACGATACAAACAACCCGAGTAATAGTACATAACATGTAGACAGGTCTTCGGTGCTTATATCTCTTATTATGTTTAAATTTATGCAAACAACAGCTAGAGCTAGTTTATGTAAGCCAATACGTATCTGATGGCCAACTAGGGCTTGTATGTTTTAAACTACAAATATCTATATAGAACTCTTCTATCTTCTAACCATACAATTTACAGCCGTCAGATTACAGATATTACTTATATTTAAGCTAATTAACTGTCACTGACAGTTTTGATCTTATGCACAGTATAGGATTAGGTGAATGTATATCTTAGATTGGTTGTCATTACATTCTGTCAAGAACTGAACTTATCTTTTCATAGTTCAAATGTCAAAGTGTTATTTGAATCCACGTAAAGTTTTCATTGTTGTAACGATATCCTGGCAGTGTATTTCCATGCAATGTTTACAAAGAAGTTTAGTCAAAACAAATTTGTTTTAGGACTGCATAGTATAAAGTATGACGGTCTGTCTGCAGATAAATGCTAGTCCCTATACACATGTTATGTAATAAGCAATATTTATACCATACTCTCTACACTGCTACATACATTTAGCAATTGAATGACTGTAATTGAATTTCAACAGATAAGGGATGGTACTGACAAAAAGACAAATTTCTTGACGTCTCTACGTATGTGTGAGCTTCTTTCTGTTTTGCTCAACAGAGCACTGATTGTGAATGTCATAATAAACATTCTAAAGTACGAACACAACAAATAAACTACATACACGATGATCATAAGACGTACACGTGAACAAAAACTGTCATTTACGACATTTCTTTAATACGCAGGTATTACATCTAAGTCAGACCAGAGAACGAAAGCGAAACTAACACACTAATGTATTTCTACTTCTGCTTTATCAAGACTTATGTATATTGTATTATGGATTCAGAATGCACAGCCGTGTAATTATATGTAAACTTTTTTTGAACACATTACGTATGTCTTGAAATGTTGAGAATGTTAATACAGTTAAGGTATTCAGTAAAATCTGATTTTGTAATACATGATTTCGACATTGACTTTCCGACTCATTCATTAATTACACAGATATCAAGAAAATCACTGCCATAATAATACATCAGTGCAGTGTGCATTGTTCGCGAGTCACTCTAACTGAGTGATAACCTACAAGAATTGAAGTTTCGTCATTAAGAGAATTATGCGAGTGACCAAGTTACGTAGGAACATTGCAGAAGGGTTTTCATTCCTCTTAAAACACACACACGAGTTACATGCACGTAAACAAAGAGTTTTCAGCTGTGTGTAGGTGTGTAGGTGGCACAACTTACATTTTTATCTGCCATGTAACAAGTGCACTAATGACTTTATACCTTAAAATGAGGTAACCATAATATTAATTCTATATCTGTATCTACAGCCCAAAAACACGCAGAGTATACTGTATAGACAACTGATAGCAGATAGCGAACATAATAGTTCTGCAAAAGGAACAGTGAATAAACAGGCGTAATGTATTCACGTTCACACACCAGACTGGCTTTGTCTACATTTTTCTACTAAAATAATATACCCAGATAAGTTATACTAACATATAAAAAATATTCAGCTCATCGTCACTCAGTCAGCTATATATGGACTTGGACAAGGCCGCAACGCTAGCAAGTCGCATGTTCATGTCACAATCAGAATATAGAATACTGTACAGACGTAGCAATAACTACTAAACCACAAACATACAAAAATATGGAACATTCATCTGACCGAATTTGTATAGCGACACTGTCCCTAGCATAATTCATCACATGCAAACAAATCTTTTGAATCAGCACAGATCAGTTTTATGAACTAGTGAACATTTGGACATCAGCATAAAGCTATTTAATTCGATGTGAATCAAAATGAATACTATTTATTTATAGTACATAAAAAACTTAACATTTCCGTACCATAATTTTCTAATTTGATGATCCAACTAATTCATTGCTATAAAATGCTTTACTTACAGTGGAATCTGATTAACTTCAATAACTCGGGGTCAACATTATTACTAATCCTCAGAAAACACGAGCATGGCTATCAAAGTTATATGTCTGTATTCAAGAAATAAGTTCTGACTATGAGAAATAGATATCTACTTCTCCCGCAGTCGGTCTATCAACTTTGCAATTATTCTTTATGGCTTATGATGAATAAAGGCGAATGACTAGTGGTACAAATGTACAAAGCATTTACGATAAGCTGCATTAACGAATCATGTATGCATTATTATTGCTTTACAGAGATAAGACTTGGTTACTTACATGAAAAACTTGAGTTGCAGTTGAAGTAATTTGCTGTATAGTATAAACTTCCAATTTTGAACAGCTCTCTCGGTAAGAAGGACAAAATTCATTCACCGTAAACTTCAATCCCTCTAGTGTAGTTAGAATGAGGAACGAGAATCACTTTTGACCAGAATTATTTCTGCAAAGAATATTTGAAATACAGGTTTATAATATGTAGAAAACTGTTGCCTTGCTAGGCATTAGACCGACCTACATATAACTGCAGTAATGTATGAATGTGCAATGAGACATAAAGAAAAGATGTCCTTTGCCATTGACACAGTACTGCTTATACACGCAAAAAGATTCTGTGACATTTTTAAACTTTACCTATATAACCATCTTGCATGCACATCGACCCCATGGCCATAATCATGCAAACGGTTATAATGTCAATATGACAAATAGAAATTTTATGACAAATAATTTAGAAAGAGCAAACCTAAAGCCACAGCAGCCGGACGTACGTACAAATTAAAACGTGTCAAGGAGCACATTACACAGAATCTGAATGTTGAAAATCGATTTCGAGCTTGTGTATTTATTTATAGATTAGATTACAAATATTTACGGAGCAGAAGGCTATTCGTACATGTATGAAGCACTAAAGAATAAGTAATACATTAGCTGGCTCAGAGTACTGTTGACCTACATGAACCAACCGATATTTAACGATTAAAAACTTGATACAGTCTACAAAAACACCCACACAAAATCCCATACATTAACCCAACAGGTGCCACTGACAATATACATAGTTTTCTTTGCAACTACAAATTGATAAAAATTACGTGACAATTATTTCACAGCTATTGAATGAAGTAATTATTGGCAAATGTTCAGCTAATTCTCATTTTTAAGACCCTGGGAGAGTAACGACTCAAGAATGTGGTTCTGTCAATCGATTAAAAAGATATTTTTATAACAAGAAGACTATCATTAATACACAATATTTCAGTGAGAGTCCTGATTAGATTATTTTTGTTCACAATTGACAGTAATAAAACCTGACCTATTTCAAAAAGGTACACAATAAAGCGTATTCCGCCACAAACTTCAAAAGTACATTAAAGTGAAATTAGCCGTCAATAAAATCTACTCACACGTAAATAAACTATCTAAATGTCAGGGCTTTTTAACAACTTTTCTCAGAGTTAAAATGACAAAGACGCATTATCCAGCGACTCTTATCTGCATTCAAGCGTTTCAAAAACATCTCGGTGCAGACGGATGCTTGAGGAACTTAACACTCAAGGATACATAAATAATACTCTGGAAAGACAGAACTTTATCCGTTATTTTTCATCCCTGTCTTTGTCTGTACAGTTTGCAAAAACATTCTTAATCACACAATAACAGACACCACAGATAAATAACTATATTGCACCTACCAAACCACACAATACACGAATCACCATTTATTTATGTCACTATGTCACGTAATTGTTAATGTTTGGAAGGGCACTACCGGCACTATTACAGCTTACAGTTACAAAAATAGTAATTGTCATTACAAAAAATGTGTATTTTAGTGCACTTACAATTCGAGGGAAGTCACGCTGCTAGAGAATGATGTCTTTAAGTTGCATAGATATGTAGATTATTTCTTCGTGTCATAAACCGTTTTCAAAATTTTTCTATTGGCCATGTATCTGAAATAGTAAAGATAGTAAATTAGTAATAGTTTACGTTACGAAATCTCACTGACCTTACTTTTGACTAGTATTTGCAATATTATTTCCAAAGGAAAAGGCAGTTGCATTTACATACCAGTTTTTGCTATAGTGTATGCCTATTGACATTGCCTGACTTTGGCATATAAGTTTATTGACTGTAAAATATCGTCGTTTTTACGGATCGGTAGTTATAATGATCACTGCCTTGAGACGTAATGTTGAATGTGTAGACTAAACTAACTTTTAAACTAAGTATTATCTGTAGTTTGAGTCTGTTGATCACTTAAGTCAGAAAGTTTGTAATACAAAATCGGCAAACACATTCTATCACAAATATTATTGATTTGCTTAATAAAATGTGTTTGGAGAGTTCTTTAATATGTGGCAGACCATTAAATTGTAAATGTGCTTACCGTATGCAGAGACATGTCAGTAGTGTACACTATAGTAATCATTTTAAATCCTTATTCGCTAAGTCACAGTACACAACAGTACACTAGTACACACAGTGTATAATAATGAACAGCCTTTGATACGTCAACTTCGCAGTCAGAAACTCAAATGACGAAGTGTGAGTTGTGTGCTGTTGTTATGCATGTCTACTTTTTAAATCTTTCTCTCCTACCTACCACAGCACATAGAAACAAACATCAGTAAGTACAGAAATTTATGCAGTGTTGCATATGCATTGTATACCGTACACTACACCGTCGAATACGCTATACACCCAAACATTAGTGCAGCTGCAGATGTTTCTGTATGTACAAGACACATTCTGCATGTACAAGACACAAGAAATATGCTTCAGACACAAATAAATAAAAAGGTTCTAGTTTCATGTAGATATGATAGTAGCATTAGCTGCAATATTACATAGACCTCAATTCACACAAACTAAAGCAGCTGTGGAACTGGAAAAGAAGGTAAGCAGAACAAAAATTAGCATAGCTGGGCAAGACAATTGCAGTTCACGCCGATAACAGGGCAACGACAAAATAACAGGACAGACTGCCCAGTTATCTGAATCCCAAAAATAAAGATAAAATTTAATTAGATGCACGTAGAGCCAACTTTATTTTACAGAGAGCCAGCAGCCAACTTCAAAAGAAAAATAAACCTTATAAACCCCACCTTAAAATGTATGACATGGAACGGTCATGTGTATTATCTAATCTAATCTATAATTATTTTAGTACGAAAATTGTTCTTGTATTTATGTCGTCCATACCAAAGGTACAATCTTCAGGCAATTTTCTTGACGCTTTTGTGGAGTTATTTTATTTTAGATACTTGTCAACGTAATAAGAAATTCATTTATATCCATTAATACTATCCTATTTGTCTACATTATATAGTAATGTAATTACGGCTTCAGTTAATAAAGTCATTACGGTTAATAAAATTTTAGTTCTCATAATAACCCTGACAGATATGGATATTTAATTTTATTATGTAGATTCTGTTGTAAAGCAATTTTGGTACTTTTGGTTTGGTCCTATGCAAATATCGTGAGCTGTATTGAGCCCATCTCTATGATTGCAGCATAATGCGGTTGGGTTATATACGACATTGCAGAGATAGCCATACAGGAGAAACAAGTGGCAACCAGTCGGCTGTAATATTTATAAAAGATTTCTAGGCACCTGGCAAGGAATAAGTGCAAAACAAAGGTTTGTCCGTATTTAGAATATATTATTTGTTATGTATGGTATGAACTAATAATAAAATATTTGAGAATAAAGTCTTTATTTTTTATCATTATCTGTTTGTGTATTATCACTGCCATCCGTAAACACATACATACGACTACTGGAAGAATATTGTTCAAAATGCATGTGAGATTTTTAGGTAGATTATAAGTACTAATCGTAATGAATGCTTAGCTTACTACTTAATATGTATATTATTACGTGATTGCGATATCCACTTCAACGATATTAATAAATGAACGTAGTATAAAAATAGAATAATTAATGTTTTTCATGTAATTTCTGTCCCACATTTAGAAGACAAGTATATCACTGCTTTCACATCAAACACATAGTATATTGAAAATAATTTACCCGGGTCAGCCATGTCGACAATGTGGAGCATAGAACACATCACGCGTTGTAAAATGTACTGAACACTTTAATTACTTCATAGGTATATATATATATCTGATTGCATAAATACATATTACTGAACATTACAATCAAGCAATAGAAGACAGGATGTATGCACGTTCTTTTTATTTATTTGAAAAATAGACAGAAGATAGATACTGGAACTGTAAATTAGCCTATCTTATAACTTCATACAGATATTCTAACTATAGCCTTCCTACGTAAATAGAATACTAAATAGTACTATTTAACATTAAGCCTAAGCAGGTATTATTAACCTTTGTCTATAGACCATTCTTTTGGAAGGTTTTATTAATTCCGGATAATCTGTTCCAACAAACATTTTTGGCTCAGTTTCAGGGATATCGTACTCTACCAACCAGCGTTGCATTTTAAAGTAGGTACACCACAATTGATAAAGACCTATGAATATTATATATGTTAATTCGTTGTAAATATGAGGTGATACTGACTTCGTTGTGTTATGTCTTTTGTTGCTGTAGCCAATATTATTTATTATGGCCAAAATATATTCAAGATGTTCAAAACAATAAAAATGTATTTAGGGCAGCAGGTTCAAGTTTAGCTTGCGTAAAAAGGTTTGCCACAATAATTTATTAGTTATGTAAGGTAAATACATATCATTTTTATGAGTACCTACCTATAGTATTGCTATAGTATGATATTTTGGCTTGATATTTTGGTATAATATATTTATTATTGCTTTGCTTGTATTGCTTTGCTTATATTATTGCTTTTGCTTTGAATCCCATTTAGCATTTAGACAGGTGTTAGAAGAGTTGGTAAGTGCAAAAAATCACATTTGTGTTTAATGTTAAATTGGGACATTAGTCTTTTAGATAGTACTCAGACTATTACAGCTCATAAGTGCGACGCGACGTACAATACAGATGTGTAATTTTCCAGCCATCAATCCCCGACTTGAAATAAAAATCATAATCCAAATGTAAGAACATTCGGCACATAATTCGGGTAGTCTATTAGATAATATCGGGAGTTGCATGGGGTGTTAGAAACATTGAGGGGTATTACTCGAACGAATTTTATAATCGTCCTTTGCAAATGATGTGCATAGATTTTACGGACAAATATAGTTCAATGAAAGCACAAAATCTTGCAACAAAAATATCAGAGCTACTGCCAATATTTGCAGTGACTCGTGCATTTTTGGCACAACTTATTCTTCTGACCTAGACCCGGGACAATTCCTTAATGTTGTTTGTCTTGAAATCATGTGAAGCAAGTGATAGAAAATAGGGTTACTTACCACGAGTAGGAAGGACAGATCATATAAAAGCGTGTGGGTTGATGAGCGTTTGTAAGTTATGCACTTTTCAAGAACACTCCTGACCTAGCTCACTTTCAGAGTCAAGATTTTCATTGAACTTCATGCCAGCGTAGCTTAAAATTATATTTACCTAACCTGCCAGCAAAAAATTTCTCAGAGTCGAGAACAATACTTACTATTGCGAAGTTTTGACTGCATTTTTTGTTTCAGTTTATTTATAATTTATAGGTACATATTAATTGGTGTGGATGATGCAGTTTTGCAATGCTGTACGCATACACTTATATACTCTCAGACATAGACCCAGACACAAGACCGATAATCACTGAGATAGCTTGCCCATTTCATGGTCATTTTCCAAATTCATTGAATCCTCTTACCGTGAATAACAATTTGTTTAATGAATCGTTTGATGTAAGAATTACATAAAAGATATTCAGTAAACAATTTTAGATATTCAGACAGCTCGTGAATTGCGAGTAGCAAACATCTTGCAATTAATGACAAACATTTTTAAGGAAAAAGCACTTCATTACGCATCAGGGATCTTGAAAACTACTAGGCCAATTTACCGAGTAAAATTAAAGCATTTTTCTGGAAAATGCTTTTCTTCATAATAAAAAAAGAATCAAAGAATCCTTCCTATCTTGGATGAGCTCAAGCCACCATTTAATTTGCTGCTTCAATTTATCCGCATAATCTCCAAAATGAAGTTCCCATTTATGTCATAGTCATGATGAATGTTAAACCCTAATTTTAGATAACTGTTAGAATACCAAAAAACAAAATATTTGTCAGCAATGCTCATTTTTTTTAAACCTAGCACAATAAGCAACTGTAATTTCGTGTCAATATAATTTCTTGCTTCATATGCTTTTGAACTTTGTATGAGATATTTACATTACCAAACTTAACTACCTGTCATTTGTTTAGTGAGGACAAGCATTTCGCTAACAAAAGCTGTATACTTAGTCAAATTCGATTCAAGTAGTGATTTCTGTAATGCTCTCAATTTTATTGTCATGTATTTATTGAAGTTGTTACAACGATTTCTTTGAAAAAATAGTGCTTATATAGAAGACACGTGTCAACTACAATCTAATTTTTCCAGACTGTAATTGCTCATAGAGCGAAAGATCCAAAGGAGTATATTTACCCTGAGAGAAAAAATACAATGGATCTTTTATCAGGTTTACATCATATCCTTCTTTCTGAAGGTCCAACTTTTTCATCTTGTATGTTCCTGAAAAAAAAGGTAAATTTTTATATTCCAAAACTGATTATTCACGGGAAAGGGTTTTGCAAGTTTAATTGGTTTGGCAGATCCATACTAATGTACTCAAGACAAGGTCGTGATCTACTTCTGAATTTTTAACTTTGGATTTAATGTAAGCTCACCCGTGAAATCAATTTTATTCAAGGTCCTTAAGAAAAGAGGTCTTGCATAATTAGGCAATGCTTTTGAAATCCCTTCTGCTAAACTGTCCATATCCAGTGATCCTTCAGGGTCAGCTATGGCTGCCTAATAATTATATTCATTTCACTGCTTTC
>JABASH010002222.1:0-21259 GCA_019776445.1 Tomocerus maximus
TCAGTCTTATCACTTAAACGTATTACATTCTTGTCAATATATTTAAACTAACATTACGGGTTTCTTATTACTTACTTACGAGTTATTTTTGCGTACAATGATCATTACACCTTCTATATATTAATATAATCCATTACCTTAGAAATCGTGCAATCTATTTAACTAACTAACTAGCTAACTAACTAGCTACCTCATTTATCGTCTCATCATATCTAGATTCAAAAGTCCATTAGGCATAGTCTTTTTCATTGGTCTGTCTTTTTGGTATCTCTAATAATTAAATAAAATAATTTTCAATTCATCTGCTTCATCTATTTAGCTGGCAGTGGTGGGTATTGTAGACTAGCTGTTTAGTATTTATTCGCTGTGAATGATTCTGCACGGTACTCACTGATTGTAAGCACCCAGTAGTCGTTAAGAGTAAATTGTAATTATGAATGGATGATTCAGCCACGCAGGGATGTCTACTACATGCTGTACTTATTCATCTCCATTGCTCTCTCACTTAATAGAAAGGCTGCTGAAGTCTGAATACGATGTTCCTGAAGAGGTTCTCTCTCTATCTCTTTGCCCACACGCGATACAAAATATCTTACACACTGACTCATCTAGCCTCCTCTTCTTCTCTGTAGTAATAACATTTTAATTATCCTGCAATCTACTATGATATAGTGTGCTAAAACACTCAATAAACACACAATAAATAACGACCGAACGCAAATAAAGTTGCATGTGCGGATTATGTTGGTAACGTCATCGTCACCAACTTTGTAATTTATGTCTACCCTAGAAGTACTACATACCATATAATAGTAATTGAAGGTTCATGTGAGATATTATATGGTATTATGGCACTTTATGATTGACTATGAAGATTATTTGCTCCAATTGTAGTTTATTTTGAATCTGTTGTCTTATTTCTGATAGCAAACTTTGTAAACCTATTGTCAAAACGCTTTGACATGAAAAGTTTTCTTTTGATCAAGTTAGGATGTGGGGAAAATATTATGTGAAGGTTCTCCAAAGAAGTGAACCGACCACTTTCGATGCAAACAAGGCGTTGTTGGTAAGGATAGTCAAATCCGTGCATCACTTGTTGCTTATTATTTTGGATATGTATGTACAGACAGCGGATTCTTCGACATGTGAGAAAGTCATTGATATGAAAGGAATTTAATCAATTATTCTGCCGAGTACATCGGACCCCAATTTAGCATACTCAAAAGAGTAGATCGCTATTACTATACCCCAGGTGGGTTAACCATTAAAGGGACTATTATTTTTGCTCCCTTCTGCCCTAATTTTGCGGGGGCATCACTATCAATACCAGGGACTTTAACCGATGAATGTTTTTTGGATATTTCAGAGAGTGGAAATGGAGGGAGCGGTGGCCCGGCTTCTGGCCAGCAGACTCACACCCAGCATCATCACATCCGCTGCTCATCGGCGTCGTCCCCGGCCCCCGTGCTGTCCCCCGACAGCACGTCGTCCACGGACGAGAAAATCATCAGTCCCCAGCCAGAACACGGTGGCCCGTCCTCCAGTCCCCACCACACCAGCAAAACCGAAGGGAAGAGAACGGTGACGGCGGGCAACAAGTCCAGCGGGTCTAGTCATGATATCGTGCCCGCGGACTCGAGCACCAGCGAGTCGTCCCGGAACCACCACCACCACCATCACCACCACCACCACCACCACTCGGCCCATTCCCACCACCTCAACAACAACAACAACAACGAGGGGGACTCCGCCGAGGCCAAGGACTCCTCCGCGGGGAAGGCCGGGACGACGGAGCTGCTGAGCGCGGGCAGCGCCGCCGGCTCCTACGAAGTGCACAGCGAGGACGAGTCGGAGGACGAGTTGATGGAGGACATGGACGAAAGTGACACGGGCTCCTCCAGAGGGGACGGCGGCGGGGCCGGACCCAACTCCTCCTCCGCCTCGGCGGCTCTTGCCAGTGGGGACAAGAACTCCTCGCAGCACTCCCAGGCCCTTCTGCTCTCCCACCCCCAGCCCCTCACTCAGAAGAAGCGCAAACGGCGGATTCTGTTCACCAAGACCCAGACGTACGAGCTGGAGCGGCGGTTTCGGCAGCAGCGCTATCTCTCGGCACCTGAGAGGGAACACTTGGCCTCCATCATCCGACTCACGCCCACACAAGTCAAAATATGGTTTCAGAATCATCGGTACAAAACAAAGAGGTAAGTTGCTCTACAGATCTTTAACACCCTACCGTTACCTCCAAAGACAGAAACCAAACCGCCGAAAACTCTGTAGTAAGACTCCTATTCCCGTCATTTCTGTCTTTCTTGACAAAAGGTGTTTTTGCATCCTAAGACTGCTCAATGACAACGACAATTAAAGTCACATTTATCCAAGTCAGCAGAATCATAAACGCGGGGCAACGATGCTACCTGCTAGGCCTAGGCAAAGGCATTGACCAATCTTAATTGGAACACTAAAATATCCAATGATCGCCTACACTCTTCTATGGCTTGTAAGGCTTGTTTTTTAAAATATTTATCATTAAAAATTTTAAAACTAGTGATTGACGTGTAAATTCCCGCTCCAAAGCCCAAACTTTGACCAATTTTAGTTTATTTATTATTCTAAATTCGGAAAAACGGAGCCTTGCAAGCGCTCGGTATGAGGAGCTATACTTGAAATCAGCACGGCGAAAAACGTACTTTTGAGTTGGACTTTTAAAACGTTAGGAGTGGAAAGTACTATTGTGGAACATGAAGAAACGGATAAATTAACTTAAGAGACTATAGCCTGTTAGGACCCCTTGTGACAAAATCATGATTTTTTCAAAATTTTGAATTCGGATTGAAAGAATGAGAAGATACCATGGGATTTAGGTATCAACGAAGCTCTCCAACAAGTTTCATCAAAATCCGTCGGGTAGTTCTCGAGAAAATTGTCATATTGAAAAAAAATCTCATTTTTTCAAAACACTCCATAACTTAAGAACGGCGCATTTTGAAAGCATAGTTGTTACTCTTCGTTTCTTCATTTTCCACGATAGTGCTTTCCACTCCTGAAGTTTGAAAGTCCAACTCAAAAGTACGTTTTTCGCCGTGGTTATCTCAAGTATAGCTCCTCCTATATTTTTTAAGAATCGAAGCCTGAAAACCAAGTTTGGTTATGAAATGGGCCCAAAAATTGGATACGCGTTCTAATCGAGCCAGCCTTAAAAGCCACTTGATATTTGATATTGATAAGGTATTGACGAGTTCGGCCAGCATATAGCTGTTTTCTCCCGTGTATCACAATAAGTGTTTACTTGACATGAAATATTCATTTTAAATAGTTTGTACAACTCAATCATTGAGAATCTGATCGAAATTAGACAGTTTTGAAAGATAGAATAGATGTATGGACTTGAATCCTCTGTGTCTGTGACACATTGAGCCAGAACGGGCGCTGCACGTGATTTTCCCAGATAAATCCAATTGCTACCCACCCAGGAGCGAAGGAAATTTATATTCTCCGGTTCTGTTCTTGTTGGTTGGGAAGAGCAGAAGGTTCAAGGCGGTTTGTTGACTGTGGGAGAGTCGGCGAGCCACACTGACCGGTTGGTCAGCCGAGTCGGTCGGTTGGCTGGTTGGTGGGGAAATGAGCGCAGACTGACTAATAATATTTTGTGCCAATGGTTTTTTAAGCAGAGCCCAGCGGGAAAGTCGGTCGTCTACGTCCGGATCAGGGCACCATCACCATGCCCACGCCTCGTCGATGCTGGACTCGTTGTCATCCCCATCTCCGCGACGAGTGGCGGTGCCTGTGTTGGTGCGGGACGGAAAGCCCTGCAGCCACCACCATCCGAACAGCTCCAACAAGATCTCCAACCTCCTGGAGTCTCTGCCCCTCCACCCCTTCGAGTTCCACGCCGGATCTGTGGCTCCACACCTCGCATTTGGACTCGACTCCTCCTCCTTCAATTCCAATCTCATCAACCATGGCGGAGGAGTCGCGGCGGCTGCAGCCGCTGCCGCCGCCGCCACCGCCACGGCGTCCCATTATCTACCTCCGAGGTGGTGGTAGGCATAGTAGCTGAGGGTCACCTCCTCCCACTCAACCTATCTAGTGAAATGCACTAACATTATTATTAGGATTATGTGCTACAACTGCTACAGAAGAATTTTAGTGCTGCTGGATAAGTAATTGCGGAACATGCTTGTGAATACGCTGAAACATATCGATGATGACCTTAGAGTAGTGGAAGAGAAATTGGCGACGGGAATGGCAGAGTTGGTTTTAGTAATTGTTAGGACAAGTGGAAACGACTTTTGATAATTATAATTTGGGTATAGCTAGACAGTTAATCAGTCATATATAGACACACGTCGGGATATCATCATCATCATCATCATTGCACTCTTTTACTGAATACCTCACTATATACTACTGAATTGGCTGAATACATAGAAGTAAATAGGTGTGTGCAGTGCAATCGACTAGGTAGGACTTATATTAGTAGTATTCATAGTCAGGCACTTGATATGAATGTGTATATAGATACTAAATAGTAAATATTGCGTAGTAGACACTAACTTTATAATGGTAGTACAGATATTAATAATAAACGTGAGACGAATGACGACGTGTGTAGATGATATCGGTACATATAAGTCAGTAATGGAGAGGAGAGAGAGACTGTTTTTCGGCCATCGTAATCTCATCTTATGCTCCAATCAATGCAATGACTACTGTAATACATGCACTCACCACAGCAAATGAATGTTGGTATTATTGTATTATTATTTACTCGTATATTATATAATATAATTGTAGATATGTGTAAGTTAGTGTACAGGGAAGTGCGTGGTAGAACAATATCATTGTTGTTACTGTTATTTATAAACATGTCTGTTGTGAGTGCGTAAATCTCTACGAGGTACTAGATATTCCCATGTGATTAATCATTTTATGTCGTACGTCATAGTTAAGTGTGTAATCAACTATCTACTTTTAGCATGATCATGTTATTACGTATTATTGGTATCTATTTACTTACTTATTATGCAATGCATTACTACACGACTTTATATATTAATGTGGTTACTATAATATTATGTGTACTTAGGTACTATTTAATACTATTACTATAAGTACTATGGTACAGTAGCTCTCTGACACCTGAAACTATTGTTATAATTATAGTTTAATGTTAGGAGTAGGATTTGGAGAGTGAATGGATGTGTTCGTTGTTGGTCAGTCAGTCAAACGTCGTAGCTCCATAACAATCCTTTAAACTGCCAATGTAACAGTAATCCAGTATTTGTTACTGATTGTATCACATAGTAATTAGTTCGTTTGTACATTTCTGAGAATTTAATTACTTTGACGGCATTACCGACTCTTATTTCTTTCATATATTATTATTAATTATAAGTAAATAATGAGCATAATTGTTGCTTTACGCTCTTCTATCTACTTGCACTTAATACTTACATTGGTTGGCATGCATCCAGGAGGCAGTAGTGTACTCATGCATGTCAAGTCACTCTGACCTTTCCTCCCCTCTGCACTAATTAATAATAAGATATATTATTAGCTATTTAGCGATGTTATTATTGTATGTAATGTATACTTCATCCGGTGGGATTATTCCAAGTCCAAACTCCAACAGTTATACGATGCGCAAAATTATGCCAACAGCTTAGCTCTACTAAATTTAAATGTCTATCTGTATCTCTGTGTCAAATGGAACCAAGTCACTGGAAATGCTACTGAAAGAGAACAAATAACTAATTACTGAGATCAGTCCTGGGAAGACACAATCAGTCAAAGGGATCTACATAGACCTACACACACGTCGTATGATTGCACTCGTCTTCTTCTCAGTTTTATTCTTTTGAGAATGTTTAGCTGCAGACACATTCCCCATACTTATTTGAAGATGGACCATAATATTATTTTGTAATAGTGAAGAGTGAATGAGTGAGTCAGGGCTGGACCGAGTCCAGGATATTCGCGAGATTGACCGAAATTCATCACAACGTCTCCCGTGTGCTCTCGTCTCATCTTATTCCTTAAACCCCGAGGGTAGCCGGTAGGAGGAATACTAATTAAGTAGTAAATGCCTTTTTGCTATCATTTGTGTAACAATGAGACCGAATAAAATTATAAGAATCATTTCCAAATATCAATAACTAACATTTCTCATTTCTATTTTGTTGCATAGATATTGTCGCGACACATTGTTGTCGACTACATTTAACTAAGTGGGAATTTGAGCAAATGCATATATGTACCATACACAATAAATATTATGTATCACTATATATAACACAAGTTTTACCTAGCTAGGTATTTACTTATAATACGGTTGAGGGATCACAAAGCGGAGGTGATCAGCATTATGCAACAATAATCCAAAATTGCAATTAGATCTGTAAACAAGGTGCACAATGTCTCAAGTCTTTGAATGCATTTGAATGGATGAAGTCAGTCAACGCGGTTATGTCATCATGAAATGAGTTGGGTTTGGTAATAAATAATTTCGGAGAATGTTTGTGCATAAAATGGGTTTAGTTATTAAAGTTAGAGAAGTTGTGTTGAGCATCTGCTGTTTTAGTTAGTTGTTTAGCTAGTGGGCAGTGTCTGTGTTTCCGAAGGCAGCCCAGAATAAATTAGCAGTAACTAGAACTGCTGCTCCCTAATTTGAATTTGGTCAATTCAGTGAGCATCAGGAGGACTAAACAAAAGAGAAATCTGTTTTGATTTCTTAATAAGTACTTGTAGCTGCAGAGAACTGCAAAGGTATGACCAATCAACCCGCAGTAGGTGTGGCATCCTTCATTCTCCTATGCTCTTCTCGGCTGCAGATAATATCTACTCACACACAACTATTCATTATTCCACAACAGTCGGCCTAGCCAAGGCGAAAATGACATGACCAACTTCTTGTCTCTCCAATGTGTCTTAATATTCCATTTCTACAGTGGCTACTACTAGTACTATTCGGCACTGACCCATTTTGACAAACACCCTTCGGCATTTACATTTTGGCATCCAATTTTCTTGTTGCAATATCTGCGAAGGGTTATCCATGCTATAATTTGTATACGCAGAACTAGTAGAAGGCAATGCAGGGAAACATCATAGTATTACATAATTATAATAGCATGGTATGTTCGTAAAACATTTGAATTACACCCTTTCACAAAAATTAGTAAAATTAGAAAATTATGAAAAACAGTCCTTTTCTAATGGCTGTGCACCCAACACTCTTATAAGTTACTATTTACTTAATTTTAATTGATGTTATTGCTTTCACGTTTGTAATTGTAATGAACATTTTACGCCATTTTTCAATTACAAAGATTGTGTCAAAATGTAAAAAACTGGATTTTCATGGCAAAATTTACATGCCAAAATGAATCTATTTATTATTTACAGTCATTGTAGGTAAGTTTGGCAATATTTTGCAGAATGCATTGTCGAACTTTATTACGGGTGGCATTTAATAAGTATGCTACATAAAGAAGTATATAAATTCGGTTTGTTTTAAAACACATAATCACATTATGAATCATTGTCAGTTTGGATGTTGATCAGCCGGTTTGTTTCCAAACTATGATATAAAATCTTAGGCATAAAATGCTATACACTCAAAACATTTATTGTATTTGTTTCAGAAGACAAAATGGTTGACTTGAACTCCAATGCAAACTGACAATGGTTTGTGTAGTTTAAAACACACGGAGTTTCAATACAAACTATGTACTATCTGTCTGTACTTGAATGTCAGTTGTGTGCATTAGAGATGACTGAAAATACTTCTAAAAAGAGACTTAATTGCATAATGTGTCAGTCACACTTTTGAGGGTGCAAGGAAGGAAAGGTGGAGGTCAGAAAAAGGGTCTCTCCTCACATTTCGTTTGCGCAATATTTAAGTATACTGCTTACACATGCATTTCCACGACCTCGGCTCAGTCCTATTTATATGTCATGCAGCCCGGAAAAGAAGAGGAGAGCACTCATTTATTTAGCGAACAGATATTATTATGATCTGTCTGCATCTACGCTGCTGTAGACGCTGCCTTATCATTAGAGTACTTGGAAGTTGTTCAAGATCCTCTGACGAGAGAGTTTAAGTATTGCTTGGTTTCAAGTGAAACTGTCGTCAAGGGTGAGGCGGCCTTTTCCTGACCACTTTTCTACATACACGAAAATTACACATGTAACTCAAGTATCTCCTACTACTACCTCATAATTAAAAACGCACATAGTTACAGGTATGTTATTAATGTAAATGGTGGGTGAAGGAAGGCGAACATTGCAGATGAGAGAACCACGGAACCCGATCGACAGAATATACATAATGCATACAGAAGGATACAACTCTAATTTACATCATTTATTATATACTATAATAAACTATAATCCATATAAATGTACGTACTAAATATTTAGTTATGTGCACTCACTACTCTCGCTACACTCGCTACACTCTACTACTAAACTTATGCGAGTAATTCGAGTACTGATGTACACACACACTTAGTACTACTGCTATACTATTCATATTCATGTTATAACTAGCCACATATTAATGATAATGATAATAATAAGCAAGTACGTCAGTGTGTGTGTGTGTTACGGTAAGTTTGGATTACGATAAGAATTTGTTGTTTGGGTCGAGAGGGTATATAAAATTCTGTCGATTCCGAAGGAGGAAGGGGCGGGGGACGGAGCTCCAGTTGTTTTTGGCTTTGGGTCGTTTGTTGCGTGATTCGGATTTTTGGTCTCAAGTCTCACTCAACTCAACTCTGAGATCGACAGATAGTCCGATGTTGTGATGCACCTTCATTTAATTACTACCTACTAGTTATCTCACTCTTTCTCGCGATCCTCTCGTCTCAAACAGACTTGGCTTGCCCACCTTCGACAGAGACTCGCTCAACTCGACTGCGGGCTGACTGGCTGTGAGGAGATGAAGCAGAGAGGAACATCAGAGAGACGAATATTTGCTCCTTGCCTGCCCATGTCTGACTGCTGCATCCATTTCGCCTTGTCCATGTCCATCCACTTTTTCTGTGCAGCCTGCCTGCTCTACTTCCCAATACGAACTTGCGTTCAAATCCACTAAATCTCAATCATAGATGCTCTCCGTACTCTCCTGATAAATTACCAAATTGTGGCCAACATGAACATAATCCGCATAAAAAATAAGGTTGCCCTGATGTGGTGCAGTTCAATATTTAGAGTGAGAGAACTGAGCTGACAACGAGATGAGCTTAGCCGTTTCCCTGTGGCATTTCGTTGCTCGACAGTCAGACTATCTCTACTCCTCCATGTGCAGTTAGCAGTAGATGTATAGTTAGTAGTAGATGCATAGTTAGTAGTAGATGTATAGTTAGCAGTATGCATGTAGTAAATAGTGCATTTATAGCATGGAAGAGATTTCGAAATCCTCGAGTTGGCCTGGATCCTGTCACTCTCTCCTCCGCACACAGAAACAGATTGACTGACAGTCCCTCGAATCATCACAACAACGTCCACTCCTTGTCAGTCCATCTATACCATTATCATCATCAGCTCTTCTCCAGAGGGCCTCTGCCACCACCGCCACAACCATCCTGCTACTTACCCTGCTGAAGACTGTCACTACTGCTGCATACCTTCTGTGCATCTCTCTAGCATTTATTTACATGTGTATCACTTTTGTCTTTGTCTATTACTAACTGCAAGATCGTCTTACATACACTCACTCCTAACTATAACCACTTCACTATACTACTTACGTCATCATATTAATACCTGGCAAAGTTCTACATTTTTTTAACCAGCTTAAATAGCTGTCGTCAATAATTTTCAGGATAATGGATTAATGCTTTGCTAAATACAGTTTTATCATTTCCCAAAATTAGGATTTTCTGTAGGAGATGCTAGAAGTAAATGTGGACAAGCTTTTTACCAATTAACACCAAATATTTCTTAAAGCTTAAAATTACACTATAACTTCGACCGTCAGAGGATTCTCATTCCTTTCATTCAATTTTCTATAAATTTTTGAAAATATCAATTGCTTCCTATACTGTTTCGACTGTAATAATGCGCGAGTATGCCACCGAGTATGAGGTGAGGTTCACTTTAATTAACATACTTGTAACTGGTAGCGTACCTACTGTAACGGTAACTTGGCAAACTCTAATTACGTAATACAATGGGATCGAGGTAAATTTTGGTAACGGCGAGAAGGGACATTCTATCCTTAGAGTAACGAGGCAGTAAATTCTATACTTCATGAGAATAACAGGGAATTAAATTCGATTGAATATAATAATAACGCGGGTACTAACTTTCTCTATTACATGCGTCGTAGATCGCAGAGAAACTTTTGAATGAAGAGAAAGGGTATTGGATTCGATTGGTGTAAGTAGGCTAATCAGTTTATTATAATAGGTTGAATACAAGATAATTACGACGACAATCATTTCGACTTGACTATTTCGACAGTTGCTTGAAATTTAACGTTGAAGGCGCCTCAAACTTTGACAGAGAATTTTTTATGAATAAAAGCAGTTTGCTATTAATTCGAGAAATGGCAGGTAATTAAGTGTCATCAAGCATTTTGTTAAGAGATATTATCGTGCAAATCAACAACAACTGCATTGACAGGCATCGGCTGTAACTCTGTAACTGTAGAAAAAATCACTGTGATCGGTGCACAGATATAGACTTTTGTCGGTTATTATATTATGACAGACCACCAGTGCTGTGGTTCACTTTTGAAAGGTTGGCACCCAGCAAGCATTGGATGATTTCAAAATATGCCAAAAATTGCAATAAACCTCACCATAATATTATGAAATATGTTTATTACTAGGCCCCCAGTGCTTTTAAAAGTTTAGGCACCAATAATTGGTGTAATTTCGAAAGATGCTAACCTAGTGAAATGGTTGGATGGTAGCGTGGTAGTAAATATGTTGCAGTTTTATTGTGTCCCATTGACGACCATTTTTCTGCACTAAGAAATTTCCATTTTGAAAATAAGCCAATAACCTTTGACCTCTACACACCATTGATCTACATAGCTGTTTTTCCTAACCTGACACCTTTCAAATGAGCTATCACACGACTTTCTACGATGAACAGAACTATAAAGTTTTACTGATTTTCACAAAATTTGAATGTTCTACTTAATCCGTTCGAAAGTTATCGGGCTTACAATTTTCAGGACGGACACACGGACAATATTCACATACAGAGGTAGCTGAAGTTCCTCTGAATAAGAATAATACCATTGCTACCTTTAGAGAATGAGAACCCGAGAGAATGAGCTAATAATATTATAATATATGTCAATAAACAATAGACTGACTGTAGACAATCAACTTGGGAGGAACTCTTCCGAATTTCAATTCTACCCGACGCAAACCGGTGAGATTTTTCTTTGGTGTAAGATTTCTCATTTCTCATTACTATTGCAATTGTATTGTAATTGCTTTGTACTGCATACATTTGCATAACTCTATCTACCGATGCACACTACCTACCTAAATAATAATATAATAACAACAACAATAATAATAATAATAACAATAATAATGTCATTATCATCTTATAGGAAGCTGGAAAATATAAGTACCCTAATTGGAAGGATCTGCTAAGTTCAAGTCCTTCTTTAGGTCTTCATATACTATATAAATAATATAGCCCAACTATCTGTAATACTGGGCCACACTGCACCGCACTATTATACTCCCAAGTCATTATCACGAACTAAAATGCTAATTTTGTCACTAACAATCTTACGGGTAAAACATTTTTAAGGGAATGAGTAAATGATATTGAAGGGCAATGGAGCTCATGCTACCATGATGGGTCTTTTACAGTCGCAACATAAATACATAGCCATAACATCCATACCCAATGTTTTTGGAGATTTAAACATTCAGTGGCTACCATGGTATGTAGTTCTCCTCGAAACATTGGGAATGATAAAAATATTCGAAATTGAATATTTTGACATTCACAAATGCAATAGTTGTGAAATGTGGAGATGAGAGAGGTCTTGGGTAGAAGAAGGAGCAGAGAATGGTAAGAGTATAGAATTAGTAGGAGAGCTATGCTAATTAGCAAAGGATAAGATGACTAGGATAGTATTTATGATAATTTCTTTGGACAGGAATTGGGCTGGACTTGAGAGAGATCTTCTGCCTCTTTCCTTCGGCTCCTTCCTCCGTCCAACAATAAAATATTTACATAATTACATTTTATTAAACCTTCAGAGCTACATGCAAAGCGATGTAAATCAAACAATCAACGACTCTGAATGAATTCCATCGATAGATCGATTGTCTACTTGACGCTCTCTCTACCTACTACTACTTCTCCATCAGCCACTTATGCTGCAGAGAATGCACATCTACCTGTACTCCTACTCGGCCCTAACTACTCTCTACTACTACATGCATTCATGTGAATATACCAACCTATTATTACGTGTAGCTCTGTGGCCAGCTTACCTACTAGAGTACATAATTATTATAGAATTTAAAAACGGGCACACACATAATATTATTTTTCTCTTACTTAAACCTTTTTGAATGTTTCTACTTCACCTTACTCTCTCATGCAGTCATGCAGCCTCTCTAAAATCAACATCCAAGTCTGCACAATCTCTCCCTGACATGACACTAATAAACACAATCACCACATTTTACGAATCGGCGCTTTGGAAACTGAATCTAAATCAGAGCTAAACCAACTACCGATATAATTCGGATATATATGAACGGATGTAGGTGAACTGGCCTGAAACCAATATAGCATAAATCTACGGCAAGTCGTAACAGAAGCTAGCCCGAGTAATGGGGACCGTGTACACAAGATTAATTACCATTTAAAAGTTATATTCTAATTATTTTGTCTCTACAGAAATGATAATTTAGTAAATTTTTGCCACAGAAACACTAATGTGCTGAGTTTGAAGACAAAATCAGCAATTATGACTTAGGGCTATTAAAATGCTTAGAATGTGAAAGCAAGTAATCTGGACCATTACAATGCATAGAAAGCCAAAGCAAGTAATCTTGACTATACTAAGATGCACAAAAAGTCAATACATTTAACGCTATCAAAACGCTGCTGAATTGGGAAATAAATAAATAAATAAATAGGCTTACGAAATCTCAGTACCCAGTACCCAAATACGATATCCCTACCAGGGCATGAAAAACCCAGGGTTTTTGAAAGCAAAAACCCGGGTTTTTCCTCAAATAAAACTAATTAAAACTAATTGCAATTTGTATATTAAAGGTGTAAAAATTAATTAATTATTAATTAACATGATTAATTCTTAATTAAAACATAAAATTCATATAATAAATCTACATAAAACCTCACATATTAGTGTATCCTTGGGTGTTCACATTGCCCCCAAAATCTCGGGTAATTTTGCTACCCAAAACCCCAACCCAAAAACGCAGGTTTTCATGCCCTGATGAGCTACCCTCTAATCTTAAGTCATGTAATACTATTAATGCTTTTCAAAAACTGTGGTGGACAGAGAATCGTAATAAAGTTGTTTTTCATTTATTTATAAGTTGATATATTATTACTAACTAAGTATATTGTATTTGGCTTGATGAAATGATAAATGTTTGTATAACTGTATTGCATAAATTTGTAATTTGTATCCTTATCCTATATTTGACCTTATAATCTGATGATAACTGTCTACCTTTATATATTACTCGTAAGTATTAATGTCTCCTTATGGAAAACAACTCAAATTAACTTTTGAGTTGCGATTGGATTACAAAAAGCAATTACTGACTTTTTTAATGCAATGATCCGTGATTTAGCAATCAACTCGTTGTTGTCTTGAGAGTTTATCCAACGAACGCATTCGATATGAAGTCAAAAGAAGTTCACATTCTTTGTGGAATAAGTTCTGTCAAAATTTACTCAATTCGTCGTAGTACTTTGTTGACGACAGTGTTTTATTTTGACAGCTTTTTTACATCTTAGCCAACCACCTGGCATTAATGGTCCACAATGGTATAAAATGGCTAAAAGTGGCTAAAACAGTCTATCACAACGTTGATACTCCTCCTGGGATAGTAGTTCCAATTACATTTGAGTTTCAACTGCTTTAATGGGTCCGAAATGGAATTAGATCAACTTCTGAACACAAACCAATTTTACAGCAATAATTTGATAAAATTACTTTAGCTTAAGATTATTTTTATTTTCAGCCACAGGTCACTGGCTAAAAATGATTCCAGGTTAAAAACCATTTTAGCCCCTAGCCGGTGGCTAGTCAAACAATGATTAAAGAAATATTACAGTACTAGAAATATGCCCGTTCTACAAACGGGAATGGTTAGCCCCTTAATGGGGATGATTTACCTTAATTTATAACGTACAGACAAATATACCATTGCAGCATTTAATCTTATAACCCACGTCATGTAAAAAGTTTTCTATCTTTCTACGCAACGCATATAACGTTAATGTGATTTTACCACGTCATTTAATTTTTAGTTTGTATGACTCGTTCATTTAATTTTTGGTCGGTCTGACCCCGTTATTTTAATCTTAGTTTGCCTGACCCCGTTATTTCTCTTGCCTAAAAGAACCACTAAATACCAAAATCTATGGTTATTTTCAGCGACACTAGTTGCATTTTAGGTGGGGGACGAAAATCCACCCCTCATTTTTGATTTTAGGAATAAACTAATTCTGTTTCCAAATTCCTCGTCCTCGAAGCCTACTAATTACAAAAACTTTCATTATTGTCAACGACAGCAGCTATATTTTGGGTGAGGGTCGAAACTCCGTCCCTCAATTTTGATTTTGGAACTGATTCTGTTTTCAAATCGTCAATTGTCAACCCTTAGCTACAACTTCAATAATTTTGCCTTGTTATAAGTAAGTTCTTAATTCCGCACCGTAGCACAGAGATCATGCTAACGTTATGTTTTGGCCACTTTAAACTTTAAACCTCAGTACTTTTCCGCTTAACCATGTAAATTCATATTTACATTTTTCCAATCGATCTTAAATGTAGGAATAACTGCCTGGATAACGATGATATAGGCATCATTGGAATCACCGCATTCGACATGTCTGTAAGTTACAACGGCCGAGGTTGTTCGTGGCTATAGTTATAGCGATTTGAAATTCGAATATTTAACATTAGTACGTTAGGAAGTTTCAACGAAAAGTTCTGTTCCCTTTCACTTGCACGGAAATGCTCGTCCGTGTCAGTACACTCTCTGTGAACAAGTATGTCCTCTACTGGAAACCAGTTTCATGTAACTATGAATCTGCAATAGTGTCTGACAATAAGGCCTTTACAATTACAATTACAACATTGTGCGTAGTAGGCACTTTGAAAGGGATTATACTAATCCTTTTGGAAGGAATCCTACTAATGCATAAGGGATAGGAAATGTCCAAATTTTCTAAATTCTGTAAAACCCTTTTGAAATAAAATGTTGAAAATCCGAAGTTGGGGAATCCATGATTAGTTCAATGAGTAACTGAAAACCAAATTTGGTGAAGATCGGATGAAAATTGTAGGATAAGTATGAAGATTACATACCTAAGTCTTTTATCAGAGCCATAAGGTACTGCATACGCGGTTACGTTCATAAGGGTTTGCTCTTAAATGGACCTTTCTTAGGGTGAATTGCCTCTCCAATCCGAAATAGTAAACAGCATTAGGAAGGTTTAAATTGAAAAATTGTTATCAGGAAAGCAAGTAAATGCGTAATTCGGATGCGATGTATTTAAGCTACCATGATACATGTCAAGATTCATGCAGTCTCTATCGAGGAAATAGTCTATTAATATATGGAACAATAATTGCAACCGTCTATGATATGTCTGAGTCACATAATGCATGTCTTTATTAGGCACTTAAAGTTATCCAGGCAGTTGCAGACTTCAAAAAATATGCCATTTGACACTTCGACACGTCATCTTGCAGACTTGTAACGTGAATCTTCAAGCGACGCAAATGCGATATTTTGTGCTGATGCGATTGTTCTTTCCACTCCACTACTCTTTCAACGATGCTACTAATTAATACACAGACAGACATGAGTATGGAATGCTATCGATGCATACTAATATACGTGTCTTAAATATTTGCACTAGCCATGCCAAAATAGATCGTAATAATATGACACCATCACGTAGCAATAATTGCAATAATGCAGAAAGCTTGATATGTTATGATGACTTATCGGTCTACTGTCGCCTTCAATCTTTATTCCAAGTCTAGTGTCGCTTTATTCAAGTGCCATATTCATCCAGTAAATATAAAATCAAAATCAGTAGACACAGTCAAGAACAGGTCACTGCTGTCCAACTCATGACATCCTACTCACTACATGTGTCTACCCACTAATGTATTAACACTCAAATAGTTTCTATAAAGCTATGTCACCATTGTATCAACCGGCAGACATTTTCTAAAATGCTTGCGGATTGCATCGTCACAAAACAGCGAAAATAATACGAATTATCCATTCTGCTACATCCATCATCTATGTATTTTATCAAAGATAATCAGTCAGAAATCGGACAATAGTAGTAACAATTGGGTGTTTTACAAACTGTCACCGTCTACATTCGCCTTTGCGGACACGTCAATCTGTCAATAGCTGTATCCACAGGTACTTGTACAATTAAGAAAACAAAAATAATAATTTAATAATTCACGGCCAAGTCACTAATATGTGTCTCATGTGCAACTCAAGATCCATTTAATACTTGGATTGTTAGATTAGTAAATGTAGTATTATCTTATCTTTTATAGTTAAATTTGTCTCATTGATTGTCCATATTTTAAACCCTTATATAGGTGCTTAAAAGACATTTACGGACACTGAACGATTAAACATAGAGCAAGGTATGTATTTTTAATTTTATACTACTTCGATATAGATCACACAATGCAAATAATTATTATCGAGAATTTCTTCTGCAAGATGAAAACAATAACAGCAATAGAAACGTGCTTCATAAAACTGCTGCGATCAAACAGGGAATAATAGTTGAGCAATGTAACATTTAAATTCAAAGGAAAAGGCACAGCAGTTCATAGAGAACGTACTAAAACTTCATTTTTCATACCGCCACCTCTTCCATCTCATCTCCTCCTTAGCCCTCCACCCCTCCTCCACTCTTCTGCAAACCCTTCCTTACTTTTAACTTAACCTAATGTTATATATTTAGCGAGTCGATTCGTAGGTTGAGCGTGTGACTTAGGAAACGCGAATAGTGAACAAACAAACGAAACAAACGGTGTTTGATATTGAGATGACAAATATATTTTTTGAATTTAAGATGTCTTGGGACATTGTTGACCACGTCGATCTTGATGATTATTGTCTCAGCTTAGACCAGCTGAATGGAAATGGAGTTACATTCGTAGAAGATATTCATGATAATTTTAGGGCACTGGCTTGGAATATTACTGAAAAGAATAAGACACAATATTTTCCAGGAAATGACTTAATCTCAAATTCCCCAGGTCCAAGTCCTTCTTCAGGATCAAAATCAATGTCGAATTCCCCTGGTCCGAGTCATGCTTCAGGAAATAACTCAATCTCGAAGACCCCTGGTCCAAGTCATCCAGGAAACGACTTAGTCTTGAAGCCCATTGAGCCGCCTCCGTTGCAGCTAATACGAAGGGTAATATTTTCCGAAAAAATATTTCTATCATTATCGGAGATAGAAAAGGTAGGTATACCTAAAGACCTCTGCCGACTAAAATTAATGGGACATCAAGGTCAGATAAATCTCAACTCTTAACTGCCAAACCTCACTCAGTTCATCCTTCCAAATATTTCAATGTAAAAATCCAAATTTCAAAAAATCATAAAACGATTTCCATGTAGCCAATCTTTATGAAAATTGACACATACGGTTCTGTCTGCGATACCGGTGTTCTATCTGTACTTAGTAATTCTATTTTCTGACTATGACCTATGACATGTGGCTATAGAAAATTTTGAAATAAATCGCTTAAGAATCGTAGAATTTGCTCGCCCATTATTATATAGAAGATAGAGTACCTACTTAATCCATTTATTTCTTCTGTTTCCAGATCTCTTTCTCGGGAAAGATATTGGTCCCCACCAGAGGCGTGAGAGCAGAGACTTCCTTAGCCCGGGGTCTGGAGAGTAAGCGTAGAGCAGGTTCGTCAACTGGGGAAGTGTCTCAGGAGAAGCCCTCTTCGAAGGAGTCTGTGACAACTCAGAACTCTTCGAAGGAGTCTGTGACAACTCCGAACTCTTCGAGTTCTGCCACGGACAATCTCGGAACACCGACACCCATTGACAATCAGGACAAGAAGGAGAAAAGAAATAAGAGGAAAAGCGATCCTCGAGGGCCACGGATGCCAACTCCGCCGTTACCAGATGGTCCGACTCGAGACATGAGGGACAGAGTCGACCGACTCCTGCGAAACGATCCCTACACGGTAGTGGGCAATGAGACGGTTCGATATGTGCACGCAGTCACAACGGTAACCAAGAAAGGTGGTGAGACAAAACAGTACAGAAATTCGAGGGTCTTAATGACATCTTCCAGAATCGTATCCGAGGCCTATGCACAGGCGATGGCTAGAGAACAACCCAAAATGCCGACAGAAAACATAGTCAAAGCTTTGCAGCAGAAAGAGCCAGTGGATGGCAACTGGGACAAAGACTTGGGCTATGGAAACCATACTTTTGTGAATGATGAAAAAGCAGACAATCCTCAAGCGAAGAAAGGTAAGACTGGCTATGGAACAGAGAGTTATTTCCAGGATTTCAAATTTCTTCAGGGAAAGAAGGAAGTACACAAATATTTCAGCTACCACAAAAGTCCGCAAAGTTCCGAAGCTTCTTCAAGCACCACTAAAAAATCTTATGCTGACGAATTACCTGTTTCCCTCGATTCTTCAGATTCAGATTAGGCAATAATTTAATGCAGTGGTACCAATTAATATCTGCAGAAACAAAAATACATGCTGTTTGTTTCTCAATTAAAAGCACCGAAGGATATAGCTGGTCACCTTACTCCCGTAGTCGAATGCTGTCGTACCCAATTACAATCGGTAGTCACTATGTATTTACATATAATATTTTTTATGAGGATATCTCAGTAATTTTAACTTACTATTTCCAAAATAATGCGACAAGAACTCTGAGTCAAGTATATACAAAGTGTATCTTATAAAAGGTTATGGAGAATTGAACATGTAATCTATATGCCTCCTGCCACGAAATGTAGGAAAATCCAAATTTGGAGAGCCTACCGTTGCATATGATTTCCATAACCTTTATAAGATACACTCTGTATGTCAGGGTCTCTCAGAGGACATTGGCTATCACGGCAATAGCCCGGTCTACGAGAGGGCCACGCAGATAGAGCCTAGGATTTGAGGGGCATCTTAGGCTCTGAGAGGACCGATATTATCCAATGATTTGTAGCTAACAATTTAATGAACTTGTAGCCATTTAATAGTCAAATCAAGTGAGTATAACTGTGTCATAATTATATTCAATGAATAATTAAAAAGCACAAAGGTCAAATCATAGATCATGGCTTGGCCCTCTCGTAGACTGGGCTATCACCGTGATAGCCGATGTCCTCTCAGAGATCCCTACAAATACACTAGATTTAATCTAGTGTTTAAATAAATACTACAATTGTTCTACAGTGTTCTCGATGATTCACGTCACTCCATGCACAAAATAAATTGTCAAAAGTATTTTATTAGTAGGTGCTTATGTATGTAAGTAAGGGGACAGGAAGCATTGGACCTCGTTTAAGGATGCCTCGGTGATACGTAGGACATTAATGAACTAATTTCTGGTTCACTAAAATTAAGTGCATTTAAGGGGTTGTGGGGACTTTGAGCGAAAACGATTCCGGGAAATCGGCTGAACGTACAGTAATAGGATTTTCAAAATCTACAAAGATTTTTAAAACAAGCATGAGAGCCCGATTTTTGAAAAAAGATTTAAAGCAGCGAAATTCAGTTTGAAGATTTTGAGTAGGGAAATACATGTAAGAAATGCATTTTGATTTTTCATTCATGTTTGCAAATACAAATTCAAATCATTCTCGACATAAATTTTGTTTCTCTTTTTCATGGTATTTTTGTTATCACCGGTACGCTTTTCCAAAACTCCAGAATCATTTTTCTGTGAATTTACATGCAAATCTTTTGGTAATGATAGTAAAAAGTGCAATGTTACTACGGGGTACTACTAACTGCTCCCCGCAGTAAATTTATCGCTGCTCTGGCAAACCAAGTCCCCACACATCCTTAAATCAACTTTGAAGCAGAAAAGCTCAGCCCTTGAATGAGGAAAACAATAACGAAGAAGAGTTTGCTAACATAACACTGTTGTGCAAAATTTTTATTATCTTCTTTTCTTTTAACTTTGATACTACTTTAATGATTCTTTAATGATGCATGGCGTTTCTCCTTTACCTAGTGTTGAATCAAACTGATGGCTGGAAGATTTTACTCAATATGGCGTGTAAGATAATAAATATTCAAATTAGGGTTCATCTTACTCTTTATTCCCTGTAATCCAGACAGCCTTCCCCCACCTTCAAAACACCTACCGTAATCTGCAAATAGTGCGCTTGAGAAAGCATATGTCGGCGTCAGACCGGCATATACTCCATCAGTTCGACTAGGCAAACCGGGTGAGATTTCGTTATATTTATATGAAACGCCTGCGATTATCGAGATGATACCAATACAGCCTATTAAAATTAGCCTAATGAGCTTAGATTTAAAATATTTTAAGTATTGGACTTTCCATTCAAAAGATATTGCATGAGATGATCGCAGGCGTTTAGTAAATATCATCAATTATAACGAAATCTCGCTCGGTTTGCCTAGTCGAACTGATGGAGTCTATCCCGGTCTGACCTCTATCCCATTATAATTTTTTGGCTGTTTGTAATGGTAAAACCTCAATGTTTTCAATAATTGTTGTAAAAGAGATTTCTGTGCTTCTACAAATTCAGATCTTTTATTTTATAGTTCATTATTCTAAAAGTAATATCGCTTTTGCCAAAAAATTTATAATTTATGCAATTCTATATGATTGTGAATATACTGTTAGTTGCATAATATCTAGCAGACATGGCATTAATTTCATTTTTCAAGACGCGTATGTGTATGCGCATGCGTGTTTAATTTATTTCAAGTGAAATTTATTGAAATGAAATAACTGCAATACCCTATTTATTTCATTTATTTCAAATATTTTATTTTTCA
>JABASH010002223.1:0-21257 GCA_019776445.1 Tomocerus maximus
CGAGAGAAATTCAAAACACTCCACCCAATTAGGATAATCAACCTGTTAAAACATTCCAACTACTCGACTGAATTTGGCAGTAACGACTAGCCCTAACCTGTCAAAATCTCATATAATATTTGGGGTGGGCCCCATTTTGTCAACCCCTTTTTGTCGACACACCATTTTATCTTTGTTTTTTGTGGCGAGGATATTCGTGCGAGGCACCTTTCCTAACAAAAGAAATCTTCATCGTGTTAAATATTCAGAAAATATATAAGTAGATTCTATATTCCAATAATCAAATTCCAATAAGAGACATAGCACAACTCCTAAATGCTACTATCCCATTTACATTGTTTTTCACTTTCAATTGGCTTTAGTTAAAAAGTAGTAAATGCTTATAAAACCCCTGTAACTTTGCCCACTTATACTAACACTATTACAGTTTTGTTTCGAACTAGCTTCTCTTTGATTTTAGCCTAGAGAATCTTAATTCTGCCATCAGCCATTATCATCAAACATAAATCTTGCTTGTGTGATCAAAAGCATTTGTTAAAAATAATTAGCCTTTCAACTTCAGAATTCAAACGTTTATAATGTTGTTGAAAGTTGAAGGTAATTAACAGTTAGTAATCATCAAAGAATATTTTCCGTTACTGCAATCCATCTTAGCTTCGTTGCTCTCCATGTTCGTAACACTCAATTAGCAAGCAAAATAGTTAACAAAGGTAAAGAGGAGTCAGCCAGGAAAATTTTATTGTATTAAGTAATGTATTACGTTATGTTTCTGCGAAATCGTAATAAAACAGTTTTTAAATCAAAGAAACTCTTATAATATTTGTAACATTCACTTCAATTGAGGTCTAGTCTCTTTAGAAATGTTGAAATATTCTACGGGTACAGGTACAAGTAGTACTAAGAATTGTTTCCCTTTACAATTCTAATTATATCAGTTTTTAATGTTTGCTGATTGTGCAGTATCCATTATATTATGCCGCCCACCAACTATCGACAAGTTCCGTTTTCATGTCGGATTTAAATGAAAGGTACCTTAAACTATAGAGTGGCAATGTGTAATAGAGTATGTAGTTGATAAATGTCATCGAAGACAAAATTATCTTCAGTGTTGATGATGTTATCTGTAATTTTCTTGGAATTTGAAGGTATTCATACAAATATTTAAGCCACTTTACTTAAGTTTCCTAATAAATATGCTTGAAAAGAAACAATATTATTAGAGAAAACATATTTTCCTTGTTTTCCCTTACCAGGCGGATGAATAAGCTAAGCTATAATGCTAACAAGCAATAAATGAAGAAAGGATGTCTGCATTTTCTGTTAGATTTTCTGTAATATTCAACCCGTGCCTGAAATCACCAAATTACGCACCATAATACTATGCACACACTTTACTACTCACTGACTGGTTGTTTATAGCTACTGAATGAAAATAGTAAAGCGGAATTAATTTTCCGGGCTACACTCAGACCTTCGCATGAATTTCTTGTCATCTCATTCATCTCAATACGACGTGAATGCTCTGTGTCGTGCTAATATATGTCTATGTTGGCAAACTTCATTCAGTGCTTCATTCGCATTTATTTATATCGCACTTTCCCCAAAAATCCTTTCATCCTACAGCAGTTCTCGGCCTAAGACTATTGTACATATTTAGTAAATAAATTCTGCTGGGAAAATAAGGCCAAGCAAGGCTGTTAACCTCGATCCCAAGCTGCTGGTACTAGAATTTTTCGGTTTGTTTCTGTACACACACCATTAGATCTGTCTGCGTAAAGTCGGACACTTGCAGTTCGCTAGTTTTCTTTCTGTTTGACTTGTACTTTGTTTCACATCTAAGAACTGTGTACCTAACACGGAACTGTCTCACGCTACTAAATACACTGCTAAGAAAAGGAAGAAAGTAAGTACAGGTGTGGGTGGGTGTGTAACAAACTGGTTTCTCAGAACTTATGCTCTCGCATAAACTCTGTAAACTCGACTACGCAAAATAAATAAAAATTATCTACTGTGAGTCTTTATGCTTATGTGTGTTCGATATATTATTTTCTTCAGTATTCTTTCTAATTGTAAATAACTGGTAAGTGTAACTTAGAGTGTAATGACAATCTTCATGAGTTATTGTTATTGGAAAGTAGATATTTCCTCGACCAGAATTATAACTATAATCGCCTGGGCTTAGTGACTAAATTAATTATCTTCAAATAAGATCCACGTCCACGATATACTAGAGCCTAGTTAGTGTTGTCCTGCGTAGGTAAATGACAAAAATTATATTCTTATGTCCAATTTAAGCTAGTATTTATTACCTCCTATAGAAATTGTCAGCATAAATAGTACACTAATTAGCAGAACAAAATATCTACTTATTTTTTCTTCCTTAGTCGATATTATCGATATCATTATGAAGGTAGATATAATTAGCATAATATTTCCTACATCCATCATATAATTACTTCGCTGTGCTGTTGATATGTATAAAATTTAATTTTGATGTAATACGCGAACTGTAGAGTACTACAATTTAATATTCAGGGAGATGTGCTGCATGAAATGGGAAGACAGGCTCAGGTTTCAGGGAGGACTAATTGTAGGTGGGTAGTGAAAGTTGGGAGACGGAAAGCAGTAGCATTCGNTAGTGAAAGTTGGGAGACGGAAAGCAGTAGCATTCGTGAGGAAGAAGGCGAATTGGATGCAGAGTGAGGATTTATCGGACAAACACCTCAGAGCATAATTGTTTACAAACGAATGTAAACATATAGTCTGCTGTATTTATAGCGTGGTAGCATTAACTGGAAAAGTAGAATTGGAGATGGGGATTGTGATAGGAGTAAATGTATTTATAGAACCATGTTTATCCAGTAAATACGTAGTAGTCGCTAGTGTCTATTTTTCTCTTTCTCCCGATAATAATGCTGCAATGCATGCCCCACAATGGGAATGTGGAGATACGAGAGATGAGAAAGAGTGACCTACATTCGTATTCACATTCTGCTGACTCCTACTCTGCTACACAGATCTGTGCAAAACACTAGGACTCCTAGTCCCAGACAAATCCAGAACAACAAAGCGATAAACTTTTGCTGTCAGTATTTCAGCGTGGTTCACTTCAGTGGAGTCAAATCAACTCGGACGAGTTAGTCAACGATATGAACGTGATACGTCTAGAGATACAAGAGCATCATATAACTTGAGCTAAATTCGATTGCACTGCAGCTACATGCACATACAGAGCAAAACAGCCTTTTTTATGTTCTCTCTAGCACTTCGAGTAGTATCTGTCCTGTTCAACGTGTAACTGACTAAGTAGATGCTACTTAATGTTACTACTCTCCTGCTTCTCTGTAGGCAAATCAAATTACTCCTGCTTCCCGTTCTGTGTGCTGTGCACTGCATCTGTCTCGTCTTGCGGGTGACGAAAAGAGTAAGACAAGACCACACATTGCAACTTTAGGGTAGGCCGGAGCGCAGATACATTCACGTGCTAATCTAATAGGAAAACAAAGTTACTTGTCTATGGCACATTTATTATGAAAAGGCTGCTAAAACAAGAGTAGATTGCATATAGTGTACCTAATATCGAATTTATGGGTAGGAAAAGAAAAGTGGATCGTGGAAAGAGCATTCAACAGTCTTCCCTCACTTCACTCACGTAAACTCAGTTGAAATCATATTAGGATTGTAAGAATATCTTGCTAGTTATTTTCTGGAGTGTACTAGAAACAGCAGGAGACGATGGCAGTAAAATCTAGAATTCGATTAGGCATTCTTTAGATACTCTGTGCTTCGGCATCCATCAAACACTGCTCTGTATCTTTACTTTTCTCACCGAATGGTGCATATGAAAGCGTTTCCCTTTTCTACATAGTGGTTTGTGGTACACAGCTTACTTAAAACAAGTTCGTGTGTGGTACTTCATTTAATTGGTCATCATTAGTCTTTCAATTTCAATTGCACTCTCCAAAACCTGAATGTAAACATTTGTTTTGTAGCTAAAAATGAATACTGAGCTATAGACCATCGAAATAATAAGTATATTCAAAGAGTCGGGGATTTATTTGATGCACGCATTAAGTATCAATGTTAAATTGTAATCACCAATATTCCTAGAAGACAACTGCGACTTAGCTTTACTACGTAGACTCGACAACAGAAGAAAGAAAATAGTGCCAAATTAAATTCTAGGAAAATTATGTTAACTTTATTATTAAGTAAACACTAAACTCGTTTTTGCTTTTTAGTGTACACATGCACACTAAAAAAAGATAAAAGACGTGTGATTCCTATCCTTTTTGCGTAAGACACAAATAACAAATATGGCACACGAACTGTGGCACGTGTTGCTACAAATCCAGTGTAAACCCCTTTCTTTATACAAACGAAAGTGTAGAAAACTCTTAAATACAGAAATCTTTTGATCGAATTGCTAAACACTTTCAACAGAAAAATGTCTCAATTCCATTAGCCCTTTGTCCCCAAAATACAAAAGTACTGATGCACTTAAGTTACTATTCCTACACGTGTTTAACTAAATGAGGCAGTAACAACAATCTTGTTTCAAGATTTCTCGTTTGTGGAAACCCTTTTATCTATCCAAAAAGGGACCTGGTGAACTCACTTATCCCACGAGCGTCCATGTGGCATTGCTCTTTGCTCGTCTCTATTACTATCTAAACACACGGATATTCTGTACTTTACCCCAATTCACAATGCTAAGTCTTGCACTTGACTCGCTCGTTTTCATTTTCATTCATTGGCGATCACACTTCTATTCAGATTTTTTTGGCTTATTTCTTCTCTAATGCATGTAGTGCGTAGTGAAGGCGATAATTTATTCGGATTTTCCCAACCCTTGGAAAAGGAAGGAAATATTCAGATAAAGCGAAAGTGGTCATCGTGTGACTAGTCTTGTGTCGCTCGTGTGGTGTCAGTTCCCTCCAGTTCAAAAGTTTTGGGAAATGTCTCACATTACGCGCCACCATCACCAACCTCTGAACTCCTCCTGAACACATTTACAAACATAGGTATATCTTTATTAGTTAGGGTTAGGGTCCTATAGCATAGAGCATGAAAGGAAGAAAGGCATTAGTAAGAAAAGCACCCAACAAAAGTAAATTGAACTAGCAGACGACGGAGGGTTAGGCCAAAGGAAGAAGGACGAGGAAACGGAAGGCAAAGGCACCCTTCTCTGATACTACTTTAAACTGTCTTACTTCCTCTTTTGCCAATAGTAAAAATACCTTTATGAGGTGGCGAGGTACAAAGTCCCTCCAAAGCACAAAATAAGTAGTTCAATGCTAGGAAGAGAGGGATACAATTGCCTATTAATATCTTCTGCAAATGCCCGTGAGTAATGTACGTTCTACGCAGGGTATTCTTAATGCGATCGTATAAAATCATCATAACTGGGTAAAATTTATCTTACCGTAAACACTAGGTACGATAAAATGTATGGAATTTTTATTTACGCTTAATACAAAGCAAATATCAATAATATGTGTTTGTATGGGTACCTACACAAGTATAAATAGGGTAGTTAAGTGTCTGGGATGAATTGGGAAGATATAAAATGATAGCGTGCTTATAATTGCATTGAGTATTTGTGTACACTTGGATTACAAAAGGAGTATAGTATGCATACACGGGATCCCAAAAAAGTGGCATAAATGTGACTAGTTGAGGATAATGGATATAGAGAAGTCCCACACTAATTCATTGCATATGTCCTGATTGTGTTGCACGTATCTCCCAAATAGTTGCTGGTATAGTGGCTATAATAGTGCACCTTGTGTGTAGTGTGTGGTGGTGGCTGTCTGTTGAATGGATTGAGACAGAGAGCGAGGAGAGACGCTTATTGTTGACTGTCCCCTACGGTTTCGTTTGGTTTTGGTTGCTGGGAAAAGTTGATTTCCCACCGTATACTTGGGCATGAGTTCTCCTCTATAGACCCCGTCCTGTTAGGAAGGAAGTATATACTCAGTCAGGCTTTAGACAAGGCTAATTGTCAACTATCCTAGCTCCTCTTCTAATAAGTTGGTAGTCAAGCACCTATGCACACACACTATAACTCTCTGATCTAATACTCGCATTATGTGTGCTCTTCAGTCTTACTACAAGTCATTTCGAGTGCATGTGTATCATCCGTGCAGCAGTATATGATATTAGAGTGAAATTAAATAAGGAGGAAAGAAAACATTCCCACATTGGACGAATCCCTTTCTGACATCACGTAAAGCACTATCGGATGCAGCGTGTTACCGTGCGGTTTCCTACACTTTGTGGACGTGGTCCATTGCCAAAATACACTCGGCTACCTTCAGTTCACTTAGACCTGTCTACTCTTCTCTATTTTATACACTCTTTTTCTTCTTCTATCAATACCTGTACAATAAGCTGTTAAACAGTTCCTTTAGGTATTTGTACTGAGTATGTTGAGATTGTTGTCTTTTCTTTACTGTAAACAATTGCGCATTTGTTTCTTCATTTCTATTTCTCCCTCCACTCTTAAAAAACGCAACAATATTATTATATAGTTAGGAACCTGCATTAATTCCTAAGTTGCATAGTTGCAATAATGCGCCAAAACATTGTCTTTCTGTATTATTCTACAGAAACTAAGCTTAACTATAATTGCTATTACAATCAGGTCAATCAGGAAGGTACTACATATACTATCAAATTCGAATGATGTAAGGAGCTGTCTTTTTATTTGTTTTATAAGGATACTGTTTTAATGGTCCTCAATATGAGAATTTCTTAACTCATTGTCTCGCAATCATGAATAGAATTTCAAAGATTTGTAAAGCGGTAGAAAGTTGTTGTTTTTTATGCAATGGAAATTCATCGACTTGCTCCATTATGTTACGTGGAGCTATTTTTCTGAACCAGTAAGGCTGATTTTTCGTAAATGAAAATGCATGTGCTGTTTGAAATGTATGGAATGTTTTATAGCAGGAAATGCAATTTAACTCTCAGCTGTCACTTAACAATCTTGATTTTTATTTGTACAAGGACAGAGAAGGACTTTGAGTAGATTCTTTCATTTGTTATCAACCGGATCCCTCATAAGGAAAAGAACAACTAAACTGGAGTTAGTGGATGAATATCTTTACATTCTTCCATACGTCTGTACATCTTTATTTCATTCATTAAGTCGTAGCATCTCATGGATAACTGTGTGATGATGCGATTTCATTTGGTAGTAAATGATAAAGCTTTGTGAAGACGACGACAGAGCATATGACACCAAGGATTAAAGATTGAATGTGCACGGAGTTGACAGAGAAGACGGAAGCAAACGTTATGTAGACTATGAGTCTCCCAAGACCCGGCTCGAACAAGACAGGTCTTTATTTCTTTACTCAAGACGACTTCCCACTACTGGCATTCTTTCATTTTTGATTCTCTTTTTTATTTACTATAAATGCACACTGCATACACCAGGGACTATAAATAGGATGCATTTTTGTTGCACAGAGTCGTTAACGACATATAGCCTATGGTTAATACGAACTTGGCTATATGGCAGATAAAGAAAAGCGCATAGAAAAGATCTCCTTGTCATTTCTATCAGATTAACTCTGAGATAGGAAGGCTATCTAATAATAGTTACATTAACAGTAGTGGGTGCATTAGAATGTGATGCGTAGAAGCACTGCTCATTAATGCATCACATTTCGTCACAACTGATCTTAATAGATGTCTGGATCTCTCTATGTGATTTAATGAAGTAAAGGATGAATGGGATTGCAGGGACTTGTAGCAAGTAAAAGTCTCCAATGCACAAGAGAATGAATGAATATGGAATGGAGGGAAGAGATTGAATGAATGAATGAATCCGGATGATGAACCGTTTGGGCTCTCTTAAGGCAGGACAGAACTTAAGTACGCACTAAAGATATTATTCTCATCCTTTAGGCAACTCAAGATTTGATCCTTCCTTCCTCAAACGTAAAACTCTTCAGTAAGCAAGCCTCGCCCTAGGAAACACAAATTTTATTTCGGGTGGCATGACTTGAGTTTAAGCAGAGAACTTTTCTACTGTTTCATAGGTCTAGTAGTCGTAGATAGATATAGTCGATGTAAGCACTTGGGTTGTATTTTATTTCATTGTCTGTCATAAGCATTGCTTATTTAGGAGGTTGTAGGTGAAAAGGTTACAGATCCTTCGGCAAGGTAACACAAGGTACTTTTACATTCGTTTTGTCTGTACTCATAATATTTAGGAGTGGAACTCCTCGGTGAACTCGACTCTTCTGGGCTATACCGTAAATAAGGGGGATATGGGAACCAATACGAAGAGGAAGTAAATGGATTGCACCTTGTGGTAATCTTAAGAAAAGAAAAAACTTGTTAATGGAGCGTATGGATTCTATTTCATTATTTTCATTTGTGTGTGGGAGTACCTTCGTCGTTACTAATAGCAAGTAACCTACTTCTTCGGATGCTATTCGCTCCTTTATGTATTCATCCGTTTTGTTTGGGTTTTTGGGTTTGTTTGGCTGAGGTAAGTGCAATCACTGCTTAAATTAGAAGTAGTGCTCCGTGCAAGATCCTCTTCTTCGGATAATATTTTGTTGTACACTGCAGGTGCATCGAAGGGTACATTTATTTCCGTATGTAGGGTACTTTGAATCTTTCCCAGTGCAACTGTAACATGATGCTCTTTTTGAGGAAATATGATATAAATATATAGTAAATGAGTATTTAAAGTTTCTTCCGTGGGATTCCACTTGTTCTTCTTTGGCTAACTTCTTCAGGTGAATCTTGCTCTGCCTATCTCTTTATCTTCATCTCCCCGTTCACAGGAATATAATCTGAGTGAGCAGTGAGTGAGCATGTTGGGCAATTACATAAAGATACTTTTGAGGTATTATTATAAAGGCTGGGAAGGTAATCCCTTGGTCAGCCCTAAACTACTAGACAATTGCTAAGTACAAAGAAACACTATGCTCTTCCAAAGGGAGAGATTAATTGCGTTTATCATTAGTTGATTTGACCTGAGAGCTAATGTATTTACTGTACTAATGTAAAGTTCCCTATTCCTGCTCCCTAGACCCAAAGGGTTGTTTTCTTGCGTAATCCATATTATTTTTCTGTTAATTTGTTAGGGAGAGGTCGGAGGCAGTTTGATTTGTACTCTGCAGCGTGATGTATCAAGTATCAGAGGTAAAGTATCGAGTGCTGCATAAAAAATTGCCCTGCCCACATGATCTTTGTTAATGCTTCGTGTTAGCTGAGTAGAAACAGAAAACAAGGCAAAAGGTTTTCGCTAGCGTCGTTTTCTTCATTCTACATCGTCAGGAATTCTGTAATTGAGCTTTTGATGGACTTGATTGACAGATTATTTCACAGCATAAACAACGAGATGCTAAACACAACGTATAATTAGTGAGGAAACAAACGTAACACACAGAAAGGGAATTTTGGCTTTTTGTACGAGAAATCCTTTCTGCTACAAATGAATACTGCTACACATAACACGGCATTAATAATTCATGTTATCCATAGTTAATTACATTACCCCTTTGATTTGGAATTTGTGAGAAAAAACAATTAACGAGATGATTGAAACATCTATCAATGCAAAAACAACCAAATCTAATTAATATTATTCCGTTGAAGTTGAGTAAATCAGGGTCGGTTCGTTTTTCAGTCTTTGAATTTTATTACGTGTCCAGCATTCCCCTTGAAGAATTCCTTTTCTTAAAACGGTCAACTGAAGTATAACAACTTATTTCGCGTACCTTTCCTAAAAATTCCAATTTAGAGCTGCAATTTTGTTAGAAAAAGTATTTTCTGAATTACAATCGCCTATTAGGTGTGTTTATTGAGAAACCATAAATTATTAGTTCTGTGTGGATGTCAATAAAGTATGAAAAGGCAAACGAGGAGCAAAGGTGAGTGAAAATAAAAAGGGCAAGGAAAGAGTCTGATTGAGAGTGGAGTTAATTAAAGGTTTGGTTCGCTAACGATATGCATCAACTTATTCAGGCGTATGCCCATGAGAAAAAGTGAGTTGGTTAGCTTACCGAAACTTAATTGCTAATATGCAGGTATAAAGATGCCACCCAAAGTGGCTGTACTGGCTAATTCGTAATCAATTGCTAATTAAAAATTGATGAACACACGGATAGGATATTCATTGCAATGACCACGATAGGTCTAATAAACTCGGTTAATTAAGTAATTTCCATCATCAAGAGCCTTCAGCACTGGCACAATTCACATTGGTAACCAGCAATCGAATAAAAACTGGTAGCTTAAATGAAACCAGAAGAGGAATTGTGAGTTATCTTTGTATTGCATGTACCACTGTTCTTATTTAATAGCAGTGAGGTTCGTTTAGAGTTAAATGCCAAAGGGTTAACAACAACAAATGCTGACAAACTGCTCTTAACATCTGTAATGGGACTTAAACAAGGAAAGGTAGCCGTGATATCCAAAGTACATATAATTTACTTGCTGTGAGTGAGACGAAAGAGAATTGATAATTTGATATAATTCATTTGATTTGATATCATTTGATTGATATCATTGATATCATTGATTGATATCATTGATATCATTGATTTCATTTGATATAACAGTAACCATATTCATTTTCTATGTAATTTTTACATGGCCTAAACTTTTTATCAGAACAAATCAGCATAACATTGAATACATTATTGAATAGGAAAATTTGTTCGTAATATTCTCACAGGATCTCCACAATAAACAATCAATAGCCAATGTATGCAAGGCGAGTTAACAAGTTTCTCATCTTCCCCGTTTATTAAATAAATAATAATATGATAATGCAACTCAATCAATTCTAAAGGTGAGTATACTTATTGAATCCTATTACAATGACATGACATCATTTTGTATAGCAAAAAGTAAAAATCTCTTGATTCAATCCAATGCAGCAAATACTTTATAGCCAATTGTTATAAACAGCAGCGGTAGCATTCTTTATGCATACCGATCTCTGAACACGAATCCAATCGTCTTTATCACAACAAGAATACATGAAAGCATATGGTACACTAGTACATAGAATATCAAAGCCTTAAAAGGCCAGCCTTTCCTATAACATAGTTATTTATTCAATAAACGTTTACTTTTCCCCGTCACACAGCATACAGTTGCAACTACATAAGGTAAACTAAACTAACTTTGTAATGTGACGATAAATATTGGTGAGTGAGCAGTAATGCTAAAGAATAATAAATTAAAATGGCACGAAGTGATTTACTGACTCTCAATCTTGCACACCATTGGGGTAATACAGCAGAAAAAACGGTACAAAACTTGATAAGCCAATCTGCGAGAGATAACGCATGAACATTCTAGGTATTGCTAATTGTCAAAGAACGATAACCTTTCCTATTTACACTTTTTTACCAGGAGAGCACTTGACCTGAAGTGACATTCATCCCTGAAATTGCGTAAAAACCCCGTAGTAAGTAAATATTAAGCAAATTACTACCGGAAGTATACAGTGATGCTGTGAATGCAATGTCCTACGTCCAAAACCATCAATTTTTCATTACAGCACTTTATATGTACAACATATTAGGAATATTAACACTAGTATGTAGATAAATGTGTGGGCTGAGTACGATTAACATTATAGAGAATTTTAGCTCAGATAGCAGCCTATTTTTAGCTTACCGCAATTACATAGCAGTTGCAACAAAATCAAAAAGTCGATTTGTAAAACTATTCACTAGCAACAGGATATAAAGCTACAACTATGTACATTTACATAATAGTATGGTACATGTATACCAACTTCTGTGCACATAATATTTAAAATATAAAGTTAGTAGAGTTCACTTCCTTGTGTTACTAACATATGCGCAACTTATTTTCAGACTTATTCCCAGCCAAGGTAAACTTAAGCTGATTGCTGTAGATGGTATATATGACAAATGGAGATACGAATTATTTTGATATCGTTAAGCATTTTGTAATCCTAGTCGACGCAAGATTAAAATTGTTAATCATACGCAGTGGATTATATTATAGCTATACTTATTGTACAGCATTAGAGGAACAAGGCAGGTAGTACTCTGTAGGAGATAAAAGTGCGATAATATCTGAAGAAATCATATGTCCCCTTTTCCCACACTTTCACGATGAGGAGCCTGGCCGAGGCGAGAGCCGTCATTTGGTGCAGCTTCGACTACATCACTCCTGCCTGCCTTACTTGTGCTAGTCATACCCCAAACCGTATGCTTAGCTTATGTAACAAATGTATTCCAAACACTTCCAATCTATCTAAATATTCAATCGAGTATTATTTCAAGCCATTATTGCAATGTTAGGAAGGGGTAAGCAAGAACATTCCCTTTCAGGCCACTCTACTCTTTAACTTTAGCTTAACCATGAACATGCCCAATGATCCATGATGATTGATTGATTGTATGTCGCTTACAAATCGATCAAATCTACTATCTCTGCAATTATACACATTCTCAAATATATTCAAAAGGGAAAACTGATACCTTTTCTTAAAATTCCTCTTTGACTCAAGTATACCAAACCATAACTACCTCACATCAGACACTGTTTTGCCAGAAAGTATAAAATTAAACATAGATTATCATTCAGGTATTTTACCTTAATAATTACGGGGACAGGTTTTATGTTTCGGTAGCATGCTTGTTTTCTGCTTTTGTTTCTGTTTTAGGAAATGTTTTGATAGAGTGCAGCCCGGAATACTGATTAGTAGTGGTTACAGAATAATAAGTACATAAATAGCTCTAAGTGTGCGTTATACTTAAGTAGGTGGATATTATATAATTGAGATCGGAAAGGAAAAGGAAGTTCGGACTAAATTAAAGGAAGCAAAGGAAAAGGCAAGGGTGAGTTTGACTCTCAATGTCATATGTTAAGTATTATCGCCCATGTCTCTTTGCTTTGGTATGCATTGCGTATGTATAGAACACACTTGCATCATTCCGCAGAATATTGCAGCAGCAACCCCTTCGCTGCTCACTCACTCGCCTTATCTCGCCAACTTTATCTCGACTCCCTTGTTCCTTATTCTTTCTGTGCGTCTGTTATGCCATCAGTGAGTGGTTTCGTTTTTGGTTAGCATAATTTGGTCCTGCAATGCTTAATATTGTTATCATTCAATTCAATTTCATTCTCATTGGTGCCAACACCCTTATGTTACCTTTTGTGGCTCACCTGTGTGTCCTGGACAGACGAAACCAGACGAATCAAATGATAGCATCTACGATTAACCTTATGGCCCATCTCATACAATAACTTAACTCATGCATACACAGACCTACGACTTCCATATTATTTTCAATTCCTATTTCTACATAAGAATCTTCTGTGTATTACCTTTCGAATTAATTTTAGTGTAAGTTATGCTTGGAGCACAACAATAATAACAAATTTTTGACATATCGAACCCTGTATGTACTGTCTGTATAGGTTCTAAGAGTTGAGTATGTGGCGGTAGCAAGGTTGTATATTATCATCAGTAATGGACAAGCAATTCAGATTTAAACAAGACCTGGCTGTTTATGTTCATTGTTTTATTTGTGACGTGATGGGATGTCCAACAAGTAAATATATGTACGTAGATACTAGAGACATAAACACAAATAAAAGTTTAAAAAATAGGGCAGTGCAACCTGTCACTGGGAAACTAATGATCTCAGGTTGGATTGGATTCCATTCTTTTCTGGAGCACACCAAACAAATACAAATAGAATTTCTAATACATTGCGGGGTATGTGGGAATATTTCCTACCTACTTGCAAGATACACCTTATCTTTAAAAGTGTTCCATTACTAGGAGGCAGTGTTTGTTTATGTTTCTTCTCGGCTAATCTATTTTATTGCTAATGAATGCCACATAAACATAACCGACTGAATCGCTGAATCTGAATCTAACTAGAACTAAGGTAGCACAACTGGTAAGTATCAGCAGTAGTATATCTCGCAGTAGTGTGTTAGCATGTAACTTGATATGCAGCTGTACAGAATGGATTAATAAACGATACTAATGCGATGTGATGCCAATCATTGATCCAGTCGAACGAGTATTTTGTTGCGTAACCAAACCACGCATTGAGTATACAGCAGTGGAAGCAAACACTTAAGATATAGTAAAAAACAGGCTACGTAACAGAATGCAAGTCAGATATTGCAATCTAACTGTTCATCGAGATATATGTGTTCTCAGGCTACTCTAAATATTGCATTACACTTTCAGGTATCAACAAGTTAAGGTGACTAGATAATAATATGACATTCTTAATACATTCGTTAAAATAGTACATTAATTTACTAAGACCGGCACTGCACCCACAATCATTGATATTATTGTTACTGTTACTCTTAAAAATTGCCGCATATTCAATTAAACATGTATTTTCCTAAGGATGGGCTCTTTATTGATGTGTTTTCTCCGTAATTGTCGACCTCAATAAATTTTCCCATGATACACAAACTGAGTTTTGGTCTTGATCTTGATTTAAAACAGATACCTGCAATAAGTGCATTGTCTGTGACATACTATTGTTTTCTTTTTTATACATTGCATGCTTTCATTTTGACAGGGACATGACATATGGCCAGGTAGGAATGAAAAATGAACAAAGATAACTACCTCAACACCATTTCTACACTCATTGCAAATGCAACTATTAAATCTCAAATATTTCAATCTACTGACTTATCTAGCATTGTTTTTATAATTGGGTGTAACTGAAACAGAGATTCTGAAAGCCAAATTATAAATGTTTAGCCTGGAAAACCTAGAACTGTTGTAGATGAAGTTCACATTTGTATTTCCTTAATCATTGTGGGTACCTACTATCTAAGAAATGCATGTTTTATTCAAAAGAAATCAATCTTGGGTATTGACTTATTGTAAAACATTGACTGTACTAGTTATTCTGTAAGTATTCTGATATTGTGAAAGCCTCAATTGAGGGTAATATCTGTGCAAATAATAAATAAATAAATCTACAGTAAACATGAGCGATAGTTAGCCAAGTTAATGCATTCCAGCAAATTGACTTTAATACAATATTAAGGGCATAAAGATTACAGTCTCAAGTCACAATACACATCCAATTGCGGCAAGCAGAGTAAATCCCAAGTTAAGCAGTTGAGTCTTTCAATGTTTTCACGGAAAGCGAAAGCGAAGGGACGACGGAGGACATGAAAACATAAAAAGGAAGGAAAAAATCCTAAAATCCACTTTGTTGTTATTAAATAAAGCTAAACTGCTGACGAAGAGAAAGCCTGTTTGTTAGCAATTGTGAACCTAAAATGAAGTTAAGCGAAGCAAGTGATTGAATATTAGTTGGAGGAGAGGAGGGCAAGACAAAGCAAGGCACGGACATGACATTACTGAACAGCACTGCAGCAATAAATGCAGTCTTTCTATTGTTATCGTCTTGTTCATAAGTACTACTTGCTAGATATAGGAATTATAAGATGTAAATATGATAAGTAAGGTATGAATGATATAAACTTGTGTCGTGTTTAATAAGGTGGCTGTAGCAGGACAGGGTTTGTGTAGGCAGAAGTGGAGGGCATTACTCGTTTTGTGATCTAATGTATGTATGTAGGTAATAATGGGCAGTAGTTGGATAGGGGTGCAGTGAGTTGCTTGCGAGTGGCAGAGCATGCGAAGGCAGATTTGCTGTGGCCTGTGCAGACGGAGTGGTCGTAGTCGTAAGGAAGGGGTGAAAATCGGTTCGTGTGAACAGAAGCGATCACAGCGTTCCCACGCCGAGCCGAGCTCAGTTGATCTTCCACCAAGTCACAGTCACATCATAACTAGAACCATAAGCTCCCTACACACAGCATACTAGATCTGCTCACCTAATGTCATAATACTAACTCAGGACTGCTAGGTAGGGACTCTATTGTTCTCCACTCCACTATGCTACTTACTAATGCTTATAATATATTCATTCAGATACTCCACTTAACACCTTAGCTTACACTCACTCCACTTTACGCTTCTCTCACCTGTTCTCTCAAGATCATCTTCGATCTGCCTCGGCAACTATAAACTTCCATGCAATATGTGCATCAGAATACATTCAGCGTCCTATTATTACCCCTTTTAACATTCCCCTATCTACAAATATTGTCGTGCTACTGTCACAGAGACGCTTATCAAGCTAATAACCTTCAAAACCATACTTTTATCATCTGCAATTACCTAGTACTTATAAATATTAGTAATAGTAATTTATTGGCAACTTCCATATTTTCATAAACATTTACACTGTCATAATATGTTAACGAAAGGTTAAGGCACTTTAGCTCATTTAGCAATAACAATATTATATGTTGTCTTACATTTTGGTTTTACCAGTAATTTTCATCTCTATCAGTTGATACTTCATCATTAATCATAAACATTAAACACACTATTCTTGGTATGAATTAACTCATTAGCATTTGAATAAAAGTACCAGTCTAGAAACCTGTAAATCTAAGTCGGGAAATTACTAAGAACAAAAATAAAATAATAAAGATTATACAATTTAAGTAATTGCAATGCAAAAATAGTTAACGTGCATAATATGATTATGATACAAATTAAAAGGTTAAGTGTACAAATAGCTGTAATATCTGTAAATGCCAAAATACAAATGCCGATGCAATAGTATAGCGTACACCATGGTATTGCACTAGGAAAGATCCATAGGGTGCTTTGACTATTCGCATATGTAAAGATTTACTCTGCAACTCATGCAGCGTGTTACAATGAACGGAAGCAACTGTAATAGGTAAATGAATTTTGAAGCTCCCCGTGACAAGTTTGACAGCATGACAAGTGTTTATAGTCATGATCGCAGAACAATTTTTGCAGAAAAGGATTAAATCTGTGGAAAAATGATTTGCGCTTGAGAAGAAAAACGACAGTCAAATAGAGCGATTCGGCTACGTTCATCTAAGACGTTCATGTGATTGTAAAATTGTAATCTAAGCTGTGGAATCGCAGTAGGAACGGAACCCAGAAGCGAAAATAGGAACAGTCGACATTTCAATTTGGGTTGCAGCAGTGTGTTTATTGAAGCAATTTAGTTCTTCAGTTTTAGATACGTAAATACATAAAGAGTGCATTAGAAGTTGTCATGTTGGTTTTTATCCGTTTGCGCTAGCTCTCACAAATGTCAATGGCAGCCAAGATAATTCAAGCAAAGATATGGCCGTAGATGGCTGTTAACTTTGGAATTGACAGTAAACAGCAACTCTGTGTAATCTAGCGTAGCGTCACATAGTCCTTCTTCTAAAGTGTACAAAAGACAGTCAAACAGACAAGTCTCAAAACTCTATGCAAAATAAAGAAAATTTTTTATGTCGAGCGTGGTCATAAAAAATTTTAGCGTAACAGTTAAAGCATCTCCTCATTCTCAGCAATTGGCAAGTAGGAACTTCAGGGAGCGTTATGGACATTGGCTCATATTCCTCTTGTAAAAGTAAATAGCTGTAGAGTTCACAACTCCACATCGCCATGCTACTTGACAATAACTCTCTTTATAAGCTCATTAACGACGATGTAAATTTGTATACTTTTCTTTTTGCACGTAATGCAAATATTAGAGTTTAGTTCTCAGTATTCGTCTCTACTCTCTACTGTAGGTATATTATTTCAATATCACCGTTGCAGTCGGAGAAACCCTGCGTAAATGTATTTTTAGTACACACACACACCTGTATTAATCTGTAATGCATACAGCCATATATCGCATGCACGGACATTCCAGTTTCGCTACTACTAAGGTCGCAGTGTTATTTTTACTGGAGCAAACTTACATATCATTGAGATAGCAAAATACCATTCTATAGTGGATCACACTACACAGAATTAAAGCAACGTTTTTGTACTGTTATAGGTAATTGAGTGGAAATTACGTAAGAGCATACCTAATAGACTATAATGGTTTCAGACTGACCACTGCAATATGTTCAAATTAATCTCTGATGTAAATAATGCCAAAAATAGACTTGCCGTCTTAAAGTAAATATTATGGCATAATACAACGATCTAATAAATTGCAACACTACTCCATTATTGCTTACCTGTCGGTCCTTTAAACAACTTAGACATCCAGGCATGGTATATTTATCGCAATAAGCTTTGGCAGGCGGTTTTCAAACACGACCTACGGTCTATCAAAGGCCAAAAATAAACCAGGAAACCCCATCCGACTTTTCTTGTGTTACATTTATAGCACAAAAAACAAAAAAATTAGAAATAAGTATACATAACCACGAAATTACATGTCGTATTCCGCATTGACGTCAGAATTTACATAAGATTATTGTTTAGCGTGACTTGAATGTTAGATAATATACCTGTAAATGTAAATAGGCAGTTCTTAAACGAATGCATGGACACATACTTACATTAACTTTAGTATTTGCACTAAAATGGTGCATTATGTTAATTACCTCCTCCTGGGTCAGTGAATGGATGGCATATTTTAGTACCTAAGTAGAAATTAATATGTATTATTAAGACTACTGTAAGTTAAGTGTCCTTTAATACCCAAGTAGCCATTAGCCAATATCGTATGTACAAAATGTATACTTTAGACTGGGTGGATGATGATTATATTATGAGGATTGGAAGTAGCCGTGGGCCGTCCGTGGCCGCTTTCTATAAATAACTCCATATGTATATAATGTGTGTCAGTTCTTGGGTTTCCAGAAGAATAATAAATAGATTTTGTTCGTGTGCAACATGTCAAGTGATTGTGTGGGGCATTGCATACATTATTATGTACATGTAGGTGAATTATGCTTTGAACGAATGACAAAATAAAAACACGGACCTAAGGTAAAGGAGTTCCTTGAAATGATACGGTAAAGGATGTCGGACTTGATCCAATTGGATCTGTTGTGAATGACTTTCCCACAGATCCAGCATAATCCTTAGCAGTTGCACACATGCAGTCACCAACAAACGAAAGCGACTGCTGAGAATGGAAAACAAAGTATAAAAGTAGCCAGGACAGGGCCCTTTTCATGGTAAGGAGAGCTTTGTTTAAAGGTGAGGGAAGAGTAGGCAAGGTGTCATATTGTTTTGCTGATGGGATGCGAGTTCAACGTTCCTCGTCCACATTTACCCAAGTTCCTCATGTAATAAATTAAACGTCATAGGTAATGCATAAGGTGTGTAGGGAACATAATGTATCTCTACTACTTACATTAGTTAGCATTATGACTTGAATCGGTGAAGATTTCCATAACCCACCGCCGCGTTCGTTTCTATTCAGAGTGTACATTACTGAACCTTTTCCTGAACTCTGTTAACCTTTTCTTTTAGCCCAGTTGGCTCTTCTTTTTTCGGAGAGCTCTTTTCCTTCTACATCTTGCAATACAATGCCTAATCAGTTCCTTCTCTTCCTCTGTCTACTCTATTATTGTTGTGGATAGACTAAATACATCACCACACCACCCCAGCCAAAAAACCAAAGCAAAGACCAATGCTGGATATCATAATATTATTATCTATTTGTGTAGGTAATGCTGCCCAGACCTTACTACACACTAACTCCCCGTTGCTTCTATTTATTATTTAAAACTCCAACTCCCAATTTAATACAAACACATGCTATGCGTACGTACACAAAACAGTCAAAGCAAATCAAATGATACTAAATAACCTACATTAGTATATGCATTAATGTGTACATACCAGTGCAAATTACCGTGTTCGTGTAGCGTGCGTAAGTAACCAAGATGAGAATTCTTAAAAAGAGCAATTTATCTTTCAAGAGTTATTTTTATCTAAGCCGAAGCATTCTTCCTTGTTTGCATTTCTGCGAAGGAGTAAGTAGTAAGCAAAGGAGGTGTCCTGGAGTACTTTATGTACTTGTGATTTATTTGCATAACGAAAGTCCATACAAAAGATGAACATCCTTGGAACATGTGTCAAGAATTGTGTAATCTGATATGTTGAAGGAATTTTTACTTTAATTTAATCGAGAAAAACAACTGATTTTAGTAGTCTTTATGCATTCTAACTACTGTGTATGTCGACTAGTATTTACCAAAGAATTTATTCTATATTCGGTAAGGTTTATTTATTTCCAAATCCTATTATGATGAATGATATAGCTACAATGACCCAATTTGGAATCAACCTATTCTGCCCGGCAATCACAGAGGGGGAAGGATTTGACAATAGAATTCATTTCCTTCGAAATATTTTTTGCTTACATAAACAGAAATTCGGACTATACACATCGTTTTCTAGAATATTCTGAAATACTTTCAGTGTCTGATTTCAGTGTAACGTAATCAGCACAAAACAAATAGTATACTTGACTCCAAAAAGAAGGTCGTCTCTACGAAAGTCAGATCCCAAACAAAGGCATTGTTTTGTAATTCCAACTGTCATGGAATTGCTGCTACAGCAAAGGGAAATGGTAAAGTTACAAAGTATTATTTTCGTCGAGTGGGGAGATGTCCTTATGCACGTGTCAAGTCCAAGTCAAAGTCATCTCAGAAATTTTCAATGTAAGCAAACGCATGTACCTCGGTGAAAGATATGCTAGGAGAAAATTTCAAGGACTGTTTCAGACAACGGGTCCGAGAAGCTTCAAACGACACATTGTCACTAAAACAACAAAAAACATCTCTTTGGCTATTTTCCTGACAATGTAAAGGCAAGCCTAAGTACTGCAATTTTCTTTGTTGAAAAAGGAATGGAGTAAGCAAAATAAATACCGACACAAATTAACTTTTAATTTTGTTTAATTGGTGTTAAAATTGCCGTTGTTACTCCGTTCCCTCTTTTCTTCGAATACCCATAATACCCAAACTATTAAGTTGCGGAGTAACTTTATGGGAATGACCAACCTGTCTGTCTGCCTGTCTGTGTGTCTGTGTGTCTGCAAATGCAATAACTCAAGAACGGTTTGAGATAGTCAATTAAAACTTCTTGTATGTCATTTAGGGGTTATTTGTAAGGTTCAGATTGAAAATGGGCAAAATCGAACAAAACCCCTGACGGGGGAGGTGTTTAAAACGAAAAATCAATGTAACTTCAGTTGTATTCATCGTACAGCTTCGTGTAATGGCTTGTTCGAAACAAAAAATGTTCAAAAACATTATTAAAACAATAATACAACATTACATAGCATACTTTTACGAATACTTTGTTTTTAATCTGCATCTCCGCAACTTTTTACATCCATTTGAACATGGTTTATTAAGTTGCGGAGCAGCTTTATGGGAATGACCAACCTGTCTGTCTGTCTGTGTGT
>JABASH010002224.1:0-21246 GCA_019776445.1 Tomocerus maximus
AAAACCAAAGATGAAAATGTGGAATGTTTTCTGATACATGGACAGAGGAGGATTGTGTCTAACTTTTATGAATTTACTATATACCTAAAAGTCCAATAGTTTCAGATCCTTAGGGATTTTAACAAAAAAAGTTGAAAGCAAATATAATAGTCAGCGTGCGTTACTGGCCGTTGCCAGGAATCCACCCACGTTAAATATTTTCAAATAAACCGAAAAATCAATGAAGGAATTTCCAAGTAACAGCCTTTTCCACTTTTGTATTTTTCTAATTTTTTGTCATAATCAAGTTTATTTACCTTGGACCTTGGTCATAATAATGTTATTATTCTATTTTTATTCTAACAATGTATCCAATTTTACAAAAATTTAGATCCCAATACTAAAATGCTTATCTGGTAGCAAAGATAATAAATTTAATATTACTATTTACTTAAAATACCTAAATAAAAATCCTATGCAGATTATAAAATTAAATATAGTCATATCATAATAATCCTGTACTTGTATTGTAGTACCTACCTATTGTAAATTGTACCATTGCATTGCATTGGTATTATTTGTTGCATGATGTCTTGTATTACTTTCATAGTATTACTTTCACTACCGTTTGTAATTGTGGTGATGAGCTTTGAAATTGAAAAAATTAGAAATATAAAGCGAATTATAAATACTGAAGTAACAACGACCCATACAAAATGCATATCTTTCTCGTTGTGATTTTGTTATTCTAATTTCTAGGGCAGTGATGTTATGTGCGTAGTGTAGCTGTGTAGCATCAATTTAGTGGCATATTTTCTGCCCTTCTCTAAAGTTTTGCCGTGATGGTGTAGTGGTTGAAAGAGCTGTTTCTGCATGGAGTAGTTGTCTTTGGTTAACAACTCCACTTCGTTTCCTGCTCGATTCAACCCTAATGTTTCTCAATTGTCTATGATTACTAACTAGTATCGCCCCTATCTTATAGGTTATGCTGATAGATATTGCACCCACCCCGGTGCATAATGAGACATTGAGATAATTTTTACAATCTATAGTCGCCATTTATTTTGCATCTTTATTTACAATGCCAATTAACAAACTGCGTTATTACAATCATATATTTTGCATCATAACCCTTTTTCCAGTTTATTACACATTTTTTCCGACCGGTTTTATGTAATCACTATGTTAATGGAAGTTAGAGAAACCCATGAAATAGAATTTATTATGAAAAAAATTATAAATTCCTCTTAAAATAACGTTAATAATGTCTTTCTTTCAGTTCAACTTGCTGTGCTTGTCTTCAGTTCAGTTTGGCTGACGTGATATCTGCTGAACGGTATGGAGAAAAATAAAGCGCCAAGCAAAAGTTGCTGTGAAACTTGAGCATGAAGATATCTAACCGAAAAGAAGATCGAAATCGAATAATTATAAATTTTAAGCATATTTTCTAAGTCAAACTCCGAAACAGGAAAATTACTACGCAGAGGTGTAGTATAGTAACCTACATTTGGTAACATTCAAATTAGTATGTAAGACATTATTTTCCTCCTAACATAATTTCTGAAATCAAGGCGTAAAATAAAACCGATTTCAATAATCAATATTAAATATAACTTAGCAATAGCATAAAGTTGAAAGTAGTCCAAAAGGTTTTAGCTGGATCATGGATAGAAATTACAGGAGTCAGTAGGCGTGCCGAAGGGGAGTATATGCTTGTTACCCAGAATTTTAATTACGCAGTAAACAATGGCGAAGATAATTAATTTCTTTAAAACACTAAGAAATAACTGGAAGAAAACGACATTTGCTGTCGTACTAGCTTCATATGGGGCGGATTACGCATACAATCGTCACAAGTAAGTCGATAGTTTTTGTTTTACTCATGTCATCATTTTGAAATGAAATATTTAATCCTTGTTGGTTGATTTACATTTTTAAGGACTTTTCATATGATGAAAGAGTATTGTGAAGAAGCCGTTGTTCACGGGAATAGGCCTTTGCCAATGGGTGCAAGAAATAAACACATAACTTTGTTTCTTAATCCAACTGCTGGAAACAGGTTAGAATCTTAGAATTTGAAAGACCCAGTCGAAGTCAAACAAAACACAAAATCATCAAATTATCTATTAAATTAAATTAACTATTTGTGCCCACTTTTTAATACTACTTTAATACTACTTTAATTCTACTTTTTAATACTTTATCTACTTGAATTTCTCGCTATTATGATCTATAATATTTACAGAAAGGCTAAAGACAAGTTTGAAAAATATGCGGAACCTCTAATTCACTTGTCTGGATTCTTGGTAAATGTTGTAAAAACTGAAAGAATTAGCGAAGCAAGAGATTTAGCAGCTCTAATCGACAAAACGAATGTCGTTGCTGTCGCTGGAGGAGATGGAACACTTTTTGAGGTACAAATTTACTATTATTCTTACTTAATCTGAATCAGTATTCAGTATTGTCATAATTGTCATAGTCATAATTGTCATCAGTTTCCTAAAATAAATATTTATGAAAAGACAATTTTTTGTAGATAATTACAGGACTTTTTCGAAGGGATGATTCTGAAGAGGCGTTGAAAAAATATCCAGTGGCTATTATACCTATTGGAACCCACAATGAATTCGCCAGAACTATATTTCATAAAGAAGGCTATTCTGATGCGAAGATGATTGCCGAGTCAGCTATGGCTATTGTCAAGCACAGTATGTTGCCCCAGGACGTAATGGAAATTAGTGTTATGGAAGACAATAATGAAGATATAAATGTAAGTGTTTTTAAACGCGTGGAATTCAATTTATATAGCTTGATTTACAATACATTTCCAACATTACATCAACACAGTATCATCGTTACTTACAATAATGATAAACTTTTTTTGAATGAATATTTTTGCTAACCTAGATTATCCTAATATTTGTAGATTATAAGTGATACTTCCGGTGAAAACGAATCCAAAGATAAATCTGAAGCCCGTAAAGTGATAAAACCGGTATATTCACTGTCAGGAATAAAAATAGGACAATTTCGGGAAGCTGAACAGATCAAGGAAAAAATGCCAAGATTTTTGGGTGAAAACTTTACTACATTTTGGTCTCATCTCAGGGCACCCAAAATTGATAAAATTAAAGCCGAAATACGCTACGTACCCGCATGCTCAGGTTGTCTGAAGTGCAAAGTTGAAGAACCTATTCCAAAGAAAAGCGGACCATCCACTTTAACTCGTGTCCTTTCCCTTTTTCGTCCTGTTTTAGGTATTAAAATAAAAATAGTACCTTTGTTGTACATTCTCTCAATTTAATAAATAAAAACGGTACTCTAAATTAATTTTTAAAATATGTAAATTTTTTATAATAGCTCAAGAAATAGTTAACGAAACAGTTGAAAATCCCGAATGTGGGGTGTGGACATCATTGTGCGTAGAGACTCCTGAATTCAACATTATGTCAACTGGGAAGGGTCGTCTTGTTATGGAAATAGGAGAAACATATGGCTGGACAGATTTCATTTCCGAAGGCATGCGAAGACTGAAGGGTCAACCCAGAAAATTATCTAACACAATTGAATGTAGTGAAGCAGAGATTAGCACTATTATCTCTCCAGAATTCTGTTCCATAGACAATGAAGAATTTGAAATGAAGAAAATGAAAGTCAAAGTTTTACGGAATAAAGTTTACTTTTTTGTACCGTAGTCATTAGTCTCTAGTCTAAGTAAAGAACCATTCTTCCAGCAGTTAAAAAAGCACACTTAATTTTACTAATCTACATTTACAGTTACATCATGTATCGGGTTCTAAGGTCCAGAAATGCAACAATAAAACTGTATACCTGTGCTTAAAGTTCAACTGTCGATCTTTATTGTGTGCGCAATAGATAATCCTTTTTGATTGTATTGTGATTGCAGTTTTACAAAATGCGTAAAATGCAGACTACATATATTGGTACCTCGTGTAATTGTACAATAGGGTTTATATTTTAGCTTTAAATTAACATCTTAACTATACAGTTGTGCCTTTTTAGAAGACTAACACGTACTAATTATACATCGCCTAATTAGCATAGATTAGATGCAATTACAATTTGTCACATAAACTAAATGCAGCTAAATAATCGTAGTTTTTCATACGGTTATCTTATCACATGCAAAGAGCAACCCCACATGCACTTTACATTTTTACACGTTATAGAACGGGTGATCGTGTTATTGTATTGTAATTGTAGGCTGCCTGGTGGCCGTTTGCAAGGATTAGTATTCAATGTGGGAGATATAAATAACATTAGCTTTAAAACTCTGACTTTGAAACTTTGCTTGAAACACATAAGAGTATAGAGGTCCCAAGAATTACCCCTCCGGATGTCAAAGTTTGATTTATGAGTAAAAAGCTAATAATAAATGGTAATGTATTAGAGACAGAGACTTTGGGACGAAATGTAAAGAAACACCGCTTAAAGGTGACTGACTTAAATTTAATTTGTCTCAACAGCTTATAACACTTAAACATATATATTTTATACATTTCATGTGCTTATATCCAATCCATGATCCAATCCAATCCAAGTAATATCAGAAAAATATTTCTGAGGGTGTATGTATGTAGTATATGTTTGGATGGCATTGTATGACTAAAATGCAATAGTATATGGTCACAGAATTGTTTAACTTGATTTGTTAAGCAAGTAAAGTAAAAAATGTTCTATTTTATTTGTACAGTTGAGAGACAATGGATCAGAATTCTCCACTCCCGGAATACACATACGCCATAATTGGAGGTGGTATTGCCGGAGTCTCTTGTGTCGAGCAAATTTTGGAATTTGAGCCTGATGCAAAAATTCTTCTTGTAAGTTCGTCCTCAGTAGTTAAAGAAGCCTCAAACGTCACAAGACTAAGCAAAACACTAGATGACTTTATTGTGTTAGAGAAAACTCTGAAATCATTCAGAGATGTTCATCAAAGTGTCCAAGTTCTTCACGACCATGTCATATCTTTGAGATATGACGAAAGGAAAATCATAACTAAAAGCGGTCAAGAGTTTTTGTATAGAAAAGTTTGCATTTGTACTGGAGCGTCTCCGAAAGTATTATTTCCAGGCAATGAACGAGTTTTGGGGATCCGAGATACGGAGTCTGTAGAAGAACTTGCTGGGAGAATTTCGTCAGCGCGACGTGTTTTACTTTTGGGCAACGGTGGAATTGCTACGGAATTCGTGCACGAAGTCAAAGGAGTTGAAGTAATTTGGGCCATAAAAGACAAATCTATTTCAGCTCACTACGTGGATGCAGGTGCTGCAGAATTCTTCATTCAATGTAAAATCCCTAGAAAGGAATCTCAGGAAGGCGTTAGTGCCCCCGCTAGTGACGATATTGCGACTAAAGACGCTGTCATTTTAAAAAGTGATACCGATGAAATAGACAAACTGAGTGAAAATGCAGAGCCTCGTAAACGAATGCGGTACACTATATCCTCCATTAATATGGAAGACGATAAGGGACCTGGGCCGTCATCAAGCATGCATGAGCAACGTGACAAAGGAAGTGCCTTGGGACCAGATTGGCATTCTGGTCTTAGTCTTCGCGGTGATAGTTCTAATAAAAATGTTACAATAGAATATGAAACCGAATGTACACGTCTTATGTTGCCAGAAGAGTATGAACGAGAAATTGGCCATCCAGACAATAATGACAATGAAACAAAACAAGTGTGGCCCCTGTACGCTAAGTTAAACTCTGGGAAAATCTATGGCTGTGATTTAGTTATTTCAGCTACTGGTGTTCTTCTAAATTGTGGGTGGTTTGCTGGAGATTTAGATTGTGAAAAGGGAATTTACGTCGATGATAACATGAAAACGTCCTTGTCAAATGTGTTTGCTGCGGGGGATGTGTGTTACCCTAAATGGTCTTGGAGTAAACATTGGTTTCAAATGCGTTTGTGGACACAAGCAAGGCAAATGGGGCTTTTTGCTGGAAAATGTATGGTGATGTCTGTGCAAAATGAAGACGGCTTAAAAAATGATCCCGAATATATAAAGGAGGAGATCGAATTAGATTTTTGTTTCGAAATGTTTTCTCATGTAACACGCTTTTTCGGGTTTAAAGTTGTACTTTTAGGATTATATAACGGACAAGGACTTGATACTAAAGGTCAACATCTCCTCATTCGATGCACAAAGGGTTTAGAATATATCAAAGTTGTTCTAGTCGACTGGAGAATGCAAGGAGCTATTCTCATAGGGGAAACTGGCCTAGAAGAAACTTTTGAGAATCTTATTTTGAATCAAATCGACTTAAGTTCTTATGGGGAAGACTTGTTAAACCCAGATATAGATATTGAAGATTATTTTGATTGAAAATAAACAAAACATGTATGCAATAATATTCAAGATTTTTCTGTATAGTATTTTCTCTTTTTCTGACCTTGCATTTTAAAATATTATCCGGAATTTGCTTAGATCCCAACATAGCATGTTTTCCCTCCCCTTGCATATGAATGATAAGTTAAATATTCGTTTTCTCAATGTAAACGAGCATATATCAGTATCTGGACTGGATAATACATATATAGGCATTGGCAACTATAGAATATATGCGTCAGAATAAATGGCAAGACAGATGAAGATTGAGAGAGACTACCGCATGCATAATCAGATTCATCAAGGTTAAGATCTACATTATTTCTCGCCTTACAAGGAAATAAATATGATCCAGAATCCATATTTCTAAATAAAGAAACTGATTGTGATTCTATTAGCTATTCCGTCATAGACTCCAAGCCGTGGTACGTCGGTCGTTGGTGAGTCTGGATTGATGAGATGGTTCAAGGGAATAAAATCTTGTATTAGTCATTCACATAGAATTTTAAGCCGATGATGCCGCCTACAGCTCATCGGCATGCATTTGGCACCTACACAGATGCTGCAATAAAACGCAGTAACTAAAATTGCACTGACATGTTGAACTTGAAATGTACTGGAACGGTAATCGTCTGTGGAGTGGCATAACATTCATATTTACTAAGTTTAGCATTTGTAAATACCTAAAAAATATACTCCCACACAGTTCTCTACACCAGGAATCGCCATCGCCAAGATACTATCAGAAATCAAGATCAACCTCGATGATGTAAATGTAATATTTTGTTTGCCAATAACTATAAACCATGTATGTATTAGTACCCATTATGTATCTACCTACAGAAATAATACTAGAAGCAAGCATATCCATAATATATAACACTGTCAGGAGATATAGGCATCTGTTGCTGCCAACCGTGTGGTTCATGCATAGCTATAGTACCTACTAAATGGTACAGTGTACTTTAGAGGTAATCAAAATCAACTTATTTCGGTGTAGGTGTATTTTTTTCTTGTGGGTCTTAGAATGCGTTGCAGTTACAAGTAGGTGTACCACACTTGGTACAGAAGATTCTAGAGGAAGACTGGATCTGTTGTGTGTGTGAGGGAATTCACTGACATGAACATGACTGCATGACACCTTCTTCTTCGCCCATTGGTTTTTGGCAACTAGCCCCGTAGCTCGTTTTAGATGTGTAGGAAGATTCTTGATATATAAAGGAAACTGAAGTAGTATTCCTCAATTCATTGATACAAGTTCCATCAAGAAGAGCAACTTAAGTTAGCAAGGAATAGCAAAGCATCTACTTAAGAAGCACAAATAAGTATTATTACACGAAGTATATTAAGACATCTACAGAAACGGAGCTTTGAAAGTCTGAGGAGTAAACAAAGGAACGAAGTAAAAGTAACTGAGAGTAAACCGACAATTTGCTTTTATCTGGAGCATCTTTCCATTTCCTGACACAAGTAAGTAAAATGTAAAGTAGTTTTATGTGAAGTATTTTTCTAATGTTTACTTTACAGAAAGAGATCTTAAATATTTATCATTATACAGGAGTGTATTTATAGTATAATAATATTAACTTCTCTGGAGAACTTGCTCTCAATGCTTTTACATGTAAAATCTACTCAGATTCTCATTTTCACATTAAAAGTTCTCCGGCAGTTTTCTTTAGACCCAAAGCATTGGCACTACGGTTTTATATAATAATATTAACTTCTCTGGAGAACTTGCTCTCAATGCTTTTACATGTAAAATCTACTCAGATTCTCATTTTCACATTAAAAGTTCTCCGGCAGTTTTCTTTAGACCCAAATCATTGGCACTACGGTTTTGTTTAAGTATTTTTAGTTTTATTGTAGTAGTCAAGAAAAACGTGTTTTATTTTACTTATGAGAATTTCCTTTTCGCAGAAAAGAAACAAAATGTTTTCCGTATCCAGCCCATTTCGTGAAGATCCTTTCTTCAACTCCACCATTAAAAAACTTTCAGCAGCAAAAGGAAGATTTCTTTGGCAAGGAATTCAACACAAACTCACCATCAGTATTTACTACTACTTCACAAAAGAGCGAAACTCGTCAAGAACAGAGCTCCTCTAATAAACCTACGCCTTCTCGACCAACAAACTCCCAGACTAATGAGAATAATAGCAGTAGTAGTGAAGACGAACAAGATACTTTCACCGTAAGTTTCCTTTTCCTGTTTTGTTTTACTTATTTTTCCTTTTCAATACAAATTAATGTACTCAGCTTCTTCAAATGTTCTGTACTGCACAATGTTTTCCCAAATTTAATAAGTAGATGCATTTATCTCAGACTCAACTTCCATTAGCAAAGTAACCTTTTCATGTAGCGTTTGCTAATTAATGTATCTCCTTTTCACTACAGGTCAAAGTAGACGTGCAGCAATATACTCCAGAAGAACTTGAAGTCAAAACCGTCGACAACTTCATTTGCATATCAGGGAAGCACGAAGAAAAGAAAGAAGATGGAACAGCCCACGTTTCCAGACAGTTTTCTCGACGCTATGGAATTCCAAGAGGAGTCAAGCCTGAAGCAATCACTTGTAAACTCACCTCCGAAGGAGTAATGGTCTTGTCCGCCCCAAGAATTGTCGATAAACCAAAACCGATTGCCAATCAAATTAATATCTCCATTTCCTCATCCTCCAAAAATCAATCTTCCAGCAAAGAAAATTAGTGGAAGTTCGAATTCTTGAAAAAAAGCCAATAATAATGCTTGTTATATTAAAGTTTACATTTCCTTGAAAAGTTGTGCTGTTCAATTTGTATTACATATATGTATACGACGATATAGATAAAATCGACCTAATTTACTCATGCGATGCGATCGTTATTTGTTTTTGAGCTTCTGGCTTCTGACCACCTGACATTTGATAAGTAGAATACGTAATATTCCATAGAAAAATATTCAAAGCTCATTAAAGTACAGAAAATATGAAAAACATTAAATATGCAATAAAAATTGATTAACTATTGTATATACATTGTTTCATTGTAATTTTACTGTCCAAAGATACTGAAGTCTTTCCAGAAAAACTCGCAATCTACAATATGATCGTATCTGCGGTCGTATTCATAAACCTCAGAAATGTCAACCTCTCGATGAAAACAATGAATTTTTATCTATCTTTAGTCCTTGCGTTCATCTTACAATGCCCTTCAGACTTTAGACGGATGCTATTGCGAGATAAACATTTAAAACTTCAAGTTAGATCACATTTATATCTACTTGAACGCGTAGGACTACCCATGGGGAAATTCTTGCGTAAGTTATAGTTAGGATTTTTTCGCAACAAAGTTTATCGTAGAAAAGTTTTATTAGCCTACAGTCAAAATAATGTTTAAGGTATGGATATAGTCTACAGAGAAACCCGAATATCTAAATCGACGCAATACTAAGTATATACTTACAGTGTCTCCTAAAATATCGACGTATCAGAGAAAGCTGTTTTCTCTTACAACGGTATAACACTAAAAATAACTTCCGCTATAGCAGAGATAAAACTTTGTCACATACCCTAGGGAAATACATACTACTTTGTGTGAGTACAAATTATTATCAATGGGAAGGAATGCCTAGAAAGACTTGTTTAACGATGACGTTTTCGGGTAGCATATGTAGAGTGTATCACATTTAATTAATTTCAGATTCCGAGTACTTTGCATAATGTATTCGTGTTTCGTGTGTACTTATCTTTAGGGAACACATTCCAATGATGATCATTATCTATTTTGTGTGTGTAGGACACATGGGTATTAAAGTGTAATAGGGTATGTTGACGTTGACGCGACATTTGGAAAAGAGTGTCAAGAAGACAGATGTAAATTGGAATAGAAAAGCTGATTCCTTTTGAAAGTAGCTATCTGTCCATATGAGCACAGAGTGTGTGTGTGAACGTATGAGGGGGAATTGAGCAGTAACACAAACATAATAAGAACCATGAACCTAATTATTGATCTAACCCATCCAATCCTAGCATAAAGCAATTCTAGTAGGACGTCGGGTTGGTGCACATTACATGAAAGTTTGTTTGTTTTGCATTAGTGTCGACTGACATGTATCCAGCGTTCATGGCAAAAGAAGCCAACGTAACGTAACAACGTAAGCAAAGGCAAACCACACAGAGCTCAGCGTCCTAGAAAAATAAATCTTGGGCACACAATGGGTACCACACTATCATACCACTAACACGTACATACAAATGGGGCAAAGGAAGGGAAAACCACGTAAAAGGACATAAAATGCTTACAGAGATTCTGTGGAAAATGTAAACTTGACAGAATATCTGTGTACTCAAGTTGAACGAGAGTGCAAAAACATTTGTATTCCAATCTGGTAGATACAGGGTTTCTGAAGGAAATTGTTTGTATTCGAATCCTTGAGTGTCTATCTAGAGTTGTTTGGTTTACACTTATACCCTTCACAGACTTTCTAAGACTGCCTGGCACTACTGCTCAATTGCTCATATTACCATCCCAGTTTTTCACTTGCATACTTTTACTTAAGTTAATGCTAAGGATTTGTTTTATTTTAATGGCTTTTAGACAGTTGAGATAGAATTCGGACTATAACATAATTATAGAGTGCACTTTAGTCAAGTAGATCAATAATAAGAGTATTAATTTGCCTGCATTCATCTCCACTGTCACCAATCCCTTGTATTTCCAAACTACAACAATTTTTTGCGAGAGAGACACATAATATTATGTTCAAAGTTAACTGATACTGCATTCCAGAATATATATGTAATGTAATATAATAGCGGGTACTAACGATAAGTATGGATTGACTATAGATTATATAAGTTAGTAAGGAAAGGAAAGTAGTGTCACTGCGCACGGAATTTTTCGCGCTTTCTCCGAAAGCTCTTTCTATTTCGTCTGTGGACTTTCCTACTTTGACTTGGCCTGACTTACTTACATTTCCAGATATATATATATATATACTGCATAACATAACCTACATTGCTTTAGAAAACTTTAACTCAATGTAGACATAATAATATATATAGCCAGTAGAAACTAGAAAGTGGATGGCTGTTCATTGCTTTACTTTCTCTTGCTTTCTCGGAGTAAATACATACCTACATCTGTGTAGTAGGTACCTTTCTGTGCATTATATAATGTAGGTAATCGTGTGCTATCTAGCTCTAGTTGGAATGGTCTCTGGAGGTAGTTGGTAGTGTGTAGGTGATTCCGCCTTCTACATAATATTGTATTAAAGTCAGGAAACTGAGAGATTTCACCACAGACATATTTCGACAGCTTCGAGATTCGAGAGCTTATTTTTTGCCTACCAACACTTACCTAGCACTAGTCTCTAGTATATTTTATGTCAACTTCTATTTTCGTCAGCCACTCTAATTGCCTTACTACCTCCGATATCAAAACCTCAATTAACCAATAAGTCACCGCACCGATTTAATCTTCTCCTTTGCGTCCACACATTCACAGCAATTAAGTAAATAATCGGTCCTTACGCTCCAAAAGAAAGGATGACAAATACTTCACTAAGCCAGCAGTATTTAGCAACATTACAAAGTAAACAACAGGAAACCGGAGTCTGTCATTTTACTGGAACAGTTGACAAATTTGAGGTTTGTACTATAAAAATATTTATTATTTACTCTATACCATGTTACTGTTGTTTCAGAGGAAAGTACTGAATTGTGTCTTGGTTGAACAGGTGAAAGTCGACGTGCAGCAATTTACACCGGATGAGCTCTGTGTGAAAACTGTTGATAAATATGTTGTAATTGAAGCGAAGCACCAAGAGAAACGAGATCAACACGGACTGATTTCTCGTCATTTTGTTCGTCGCTATTTGCTACCTGAGGGTGTCCAGCCGGAAGCTATTACTTGCACGCTAAGTTCCGATAAAATTTTAACTGTCTCCGCTCCGAGAGTCATTGAAACTCCGCCAACGAAGGAAGTTATCATCCCCATAATTCAAACGGGACAACCTTGCTTACTAACAAGTCCCGTTGACAGTATGTTTTCTTCTTCTTAAATATTATTCTCTCTGTAGTCCTACGTCTTCATCATTTATCTGTGTATCTTGATGTAAGTACTATCTCTATATTCTAGCAATTCTATTATTGGAACAGAATTAGGCTACATGCTATGGCTTCCTTTTAAAATATTCTTCGATCAATATTTTCTGCCTTTCATGTTCTTACCACATTTCTTCAAAAATAGTATTGTATCGTTTTATTTGTCTGCACAAGAACTAAATTATGTACATACTTTTATCCAAGTTCTAGTATCGCTAGTAGGAATATAATATACTCACACGAAGTACTTTAAAATGTACCCGGGTACCGAACCGGCTACATACAACAACTATTAATTTAAGATGTATACGGAAAATGTAGTTTTACTTTCCCCCGTCTTGTGTCTACTAGTTCTATCTCTGTATGCTTAATTTATTTCCTCCATGATTGAACTCTTTGCCGTAGATTTGAGTCTCAAGAGACCATCTGAGCTCAATTTGTGCAGCTGGCCGAGCAAAGTTTCTTCATGAAATACTTACTACAATGTAACCATCATAGTAAATATAGATGATTAGTTTTTACCTACTCATTCTGTAAGCTTTAAGTCTGTAGACTGTACTCCTATATAAGTATTATGGTTAAATCAAAATATGTTTAAATTCCAGTAATCTATACCTATACTGTTGTAGATACTGAACTCTTCCCCTCATTTCCGTAAACGATGCATTTAAATATAAATATACTGACTATTGCCAAGAACTGATTCTGAACATCTGTCCATGTCAAATGTCTACAGATCTATAGCTAAATAAGTATATTAAATACGACAAAATGTCATTACATGGTGCACTCAAAATGTGTGTATAGTATACCATTTACATTACTGATCCTTTCACATAGAAACTACTAACTTCCTTTATATAAATCTACATGTGTATACTTACTTGGATTTCGAAGCTATACCATTATCTACATTATTATGTCTGTATTATGCTGCTATATGTAGTCATTCCAGTAAGTGAGACAGGAATTTAGGGATGTATTTTGTTTTTCTGGGTTACACATTGCTTTTAAGGTACTTTTTTACTTATGCATGATGCAAGTGAAAGGAAATATGTTGTCATAACGTGAAATAGTTCAAGCAAGTAAATAACGGAGGCTAGAAAATAATTTCCCTAGATTACATAGTGGCTTGCTGGCCTGTTTTCTCCAGGAAAAATACTCTCGGCTCTAATACTACAGAGATAGACTACGTATAAAAACAGAAGATTGTTCTGTCTCCTGTGCGTATTTCTGTGCTGTCTGTGTATAGTCAGCCCAGGTCCAGATGCAGACTAGGCTGATGTAAATTACTTTCTGACTAGCTTATAATAAGATTACTTCTGGTTGTGCTCTGGTTGTGCATTGTGTTGTGCGAAATGAAAAGCAAAGATAAACATGACCCACTTAACATCACATCACACACCTCCTTACCTATTCATCTCATTTGCTCTGACCGTCAGATAAATGTGGGCTCTTTGCTTTTCAATGAATCCCCTCTTGTATACTCAGACATATGCATCTGATTTCATAAGAATGAGATGGAAATTAACATCGAAATGAAAAAAACAAGTCTACCTAAATAATGTACCACATATTAAATAATAAATATTCTACGAGTAGTACTAGAGGATGTGTAGGAAGAGTAGAAATGAGTTCAGTCATATAATAACCTACATATTACATAACGCTAACATAACTCTCTATTTTATCCAGTTCATGAAGTATTTATGTACCTGCGCTTTAATCCTATGCTAAATAAGAACAACAGGACATTATATAAAAGTCTCTATCTGCAAAAACTAAATGTTATATAATAAAGATATTGCCTATAATAACCACATAATGTCGATCTAAAGAGATAAAAATATAATAAGTGTATTAAAACTTATAATATTCCTATAATATTGTATCTAAATCTAGATGTACCTACATAGAAAGAGCTCTTTATGTGAAAGAAACGCTATACGCTACATTTACAAATTATATTTTGTAGTTAAACTTTTAATTTGACTAACATTGATGGTTTATTTATTTTAACATTTATTGTGCATTGCATGCGTAATGCTATGTATATCTTATGTGTATGTATCTAAAACTTCAATTCGTCCGAAAATCGCATCATCGACTTGAATCTCTATGCCCTGTGTGCTAAAACTTATAGTATTATTTACAAACATGTGAATAAATTATGTATTATTACAATGCACTCAAATCTTTTAATTATCATATTAGTTCTGCTGGATTACATCTCTTCTGCAATGTTTACTTTCAGTAGGTACATCATGCAAATGTAGTACAAGACAGTAGCAACAATTTTAGTGGATACCAGAGTCAAAATATTCTGCTGTAAAATAAATGCATATGCAAGTGTCATTAAATTATAGTAATTTGCATTTTACAGGTCCATTTGTTATTACTCACAGAATTCAGAAATGCCTGCCGATTGCCAGGCATAAGATATCTCAACACAATAGCTCTGGCCTTGAAAGTCACATCGTTTGTAAATTATTAAAGTCAGTTAAGCATGTAATGGAATTGCATATTGCATTCCCAACTAGCAAAAATGGAGGTAGAAGAAAAGTTAATTAATTCTAGAAATGCTCTATTTCAACAGATCAGCGATGCATGTCATGATCTTGATGAGTTTTCAACTAAAAATCTGGGATTATTACAAATTCTTTTACTCAAATGGTAACTGTTTAGTACAGATAAATACTATGACGCATATGACTTTTGTGCAGACTACAAAAAGGCCATCAGGAACAGAGTTTTAGTCACATGTCTACCTTGGATTACGTAAATTAGTAATTATTATATTTGAAGCGCATTAATAAAGGGAATATCAATTCACTTTCATAGAGAAAGCAAATATTATTTTGACAAGAGTCAAATGTACTGATTAGTAGTTAATATTATTTGATCTCTCTAGACTATTCTGAATTCTAAAGAGTACATAGTAGAGCTGTTTGTGGAAAAGAGATAAAAGCTCCATCGAGCTGAGTCTGGCAGATCTGAACTGACATGGGTTTATAGTGATATGAGTTTTGCCACTCACGCCGCCCAGGCAGTGTCAGAGAGGAATAGAGTCGGCTTAGGAATTCAGAATTCAATCCTAGATTCGTATTGTGAGTTCTCTGGAAATGTCAAGTTGAATTATTGGAATGATAATAGTGCAGAACATGAAAATGGAAACTAATTGCTTTCGATCGATCGCATCATTACTTTTTGAATGATGAAGCCAAAACTTGGATATAGCCGACCTTTGCTCTCCTTTCTTTCCCGGCTCTCCATTGTAAAAAGTGGAGCTATGTAATTTTATCGGAGACGGGAAATAATAATAAACTAGCATATAATCAGACTGCATCCTACACAGAGAACACTAATAATATATAAGTTATAGACAGATGAAGCACATTACCATACCGCATGTGAATGTGAGTTTTGTAAAGGTCGGCAAATAGAAGTAAATTGATCAGAATATTAAATGTGCTCGAGGGAGCCATTCATGCCTGCCGTTAGTGTTACTATCCTATTCTTCTCTTTATACCTAGTTAACACACATTCAGAAACATTCTACCTTTGTAATTACACGCTCTACAAAAGAAGAAAATATAGGTGCACTCACTATAAGTAATGATAATGAATGTGAACCCATTAGATTCCTCTATAAAGTACCAATGGAGACAGTCTTGATGAATTTATAGTCGCTTCCGTTAACCAAACCGTAATCGATTTTATAGGTCATTTCTAATTACTTACAAGGCAATTAGCGACTGTTTTCTTCCAATTTACCGTAATCATCCAATAAATCATAATCATACTCCTTCTTACCATTTACCCATAATATTATAGACATACCACAAATATAAGCCTATTCATCATAGATCATCCATTTACCCTACTTGCCTATAATATTATAGCAAGTACATACATATGTGTCTACAATGGACTCAATACTCTATTCATGCAAATCATAATGTCAAAAGGGTTTTCAGATCAAGTCATCGTAGTGTACCTACTCAAAAAGTAAATTCACTACATTTTGTCTTACCAAAAGTATGTAAGCAAAAATAATAAGCTTATACACGATGGGTCCATGCCAAATTGCATTTGCTAGAGAAATGATGACCGAATAATAATTGGTAAATAATTGACGAAATCAACAAAGTAGAATTGGTGGGAGAATTTCGTGATCCTGTACATTTACCAAATTGCCAACATTCGTGCTTCTTCGTGTAAACAGCAAAACATCTCTACAGATCTCATCATCACGAAAAACCATTAGCAAAAAAGGCAGTTTTAATTGTTCATTGTAGCATAGGCTGAGGAACAACGAACAGGAAATCCAACCCATTAACTTCTTTAGCTCTCCCCTACAAGTTCACAGAATATTCCTGGTTGGATAATGAAATAAATGCAATCCCTTTTGCAAGGATTTAATTTAAGCAGTAGGGAAGACTAATAATGAAAGTGAAGTAAGTAAAGTACGAATTTAAGTGGTATTTACGTTCTATCTAATCACATTCACTCACTTAGCGTGTTCATCTCTAGAATTCTGTAGAACATTCCATAGTTTATGTGCTTCAAGTTGAATTATTTAACACATTATTGGTATATTAACTTTGACTATAGTATTATATAGACATATATATGAGATCTCTTTAGAATAGGTAGTACTTACCACCAACAGCGTTTAAATAAACAAGCATCATCAATGCAGTGACATGCACAAGAAATGACGAATGTGCTAACTACAGTTTTGTTTTATAGTTTAACATATGTATACGATTGGATGTGGTTGTCTTTACATTTTAGTATGTATGTAATGCACTATAATGCTTTATTATTATGCATTTATGTTATATGCATGTAAGAGAATATGTTATATAAGTATGGGACATAAAGTACGTACATTTAGGACGGGGCAAAGGATGATGATGCTTTTACGAGATGTTTTAAATGTGAATGCGACGGCGGAGTCAGTTCTAGCCAAGCTTTATAGGTTTCTTCATGCAATCCAATAATTCCAACCGGAGAGCTGAACACTATTATCCTGACATCCACTTCTACGGACGGACAATACTTTGGGTATATGATTTGGAGTTAGATTTGTTACATCATAGGAAGGGAGTTAAATAGTGCCAGTCTGTTACGCACACCACTATCTAAAAGCTTTAGCTGAATGAAAGAGAAATCCCAGCAGTTCCTTTTACATTAATTGTTAATGCGAATCGGACAAAGAAGTGTTAACTGCTAAACGAACTTTTGTGGAGTCAGTTTCCTCAAAATTCCATATCACTTCACTACACGTCGAAACGCAACGTAAGTTTTCTCGTTGATGTAGTGCTACATTAAGGACACCCATTTGTATCTGTTACAACCAATTTCCACATTTTCTTGAACAATAAAATGCTTTTGTAGCAAATTAACTAGTTTATTACATTGTGTCTGTCTGTAGTACTTCTTGCGATGTGATGTAGTCCATCCTGACATAAAAGAGGATTCGTGTTTTATCCCAGACCATGTTCAATTTTGCAGATGTCGACAATTCCGATACGGCGCCCGTTCTTTTACGACCCATTCTACGATACTTTTGATCGCTCTCGATTCTTTGATCACCATTTCGCTCATGGTACTAATGAAGACGACTTTTTCGTTCCGATGTCTCATTTTCCCCACTATCACAGACCTACCAGATTTACCAACAGACTCAATCACGACAATCACACAGGATTCTCCCAAGTTGTAAATGACAAAGAGAAGTTTGAGGTAAAGAATGTAATCATTGCTGGAAATTATAGTAGTTAAAGCACTAAATATCCGTAAACCATGTTGCATTCTTGTTTGGAAGCTGCAATTGCATATATCAGAGCAAATTCATAGGGAGAATAAGATATATGAAAATGAATATATGAAATACATAATATTGATTGTTCCTATTGCAAGAATTTTTCAACATAATTATATACTTTTACAGAGCAAGCAGCATTTTAAATCTTATAATGCACAATTATTGGAAATTCACGCTAAGTAAATATGATTTGGAATTAATTTAATTAAGCAATAATCGTTTTGCAGGTGAAATTAGATGTTCAACAGTTTGCCCCGGAGGAACTGCAGGTGAAAACAATTGAAAATGCAATTATAGTTGAAGGGAAACACGAAGAGAGGCAAGATCAGCATGGGTTCATATCACGTCAGTTTGTACGACGTTACATTTTACCCGAAGACATAAAACCCGAGGATGTGAATTGCAATTTGGGATCTGACGGAGTATTGGCAATATTTGCCCCGAGAAGTGTTGATATGACGGATGCAAACGAAGTCATCATTCCAATTAAACAAACAGGCAAACCTGTATCCATATCCAGAAAAATATCTTCAGACGAAAATAAATCAGATGCATCATCATAACCTTTGAGTGTAATTACCCCAGTACCCGTACGCTCGTTCCGTACCCCTGTAACTGTCATTAGGTATCTCTATATCTTATCTTTCACTGTTATAGTTAACTACTATCATTCATCTCATTCTACTAACAAATTGGCTTCGATATAATTTAGTTCTCAATTATATTTTTTTTGTGTTAAATATTCTTACAATCGTACTTTTCTTGTAATTATAATATACGTAAATTTATAAGCGTATTCACTAGTAATCAAATCAAGGTTCTACTAAGTAAATTATTGGTCTTATTAAACTGGTTTTTTGGGTAAAAAAGTGAACTATCCTACTATATAAAAATATTTCTGAAGTTTGGGAGATGCAATATATTTACCTAGGTGTATGTTGGTTGCATGTACATAAGTTGGAGTAACACCAACATTTTGTCCCAACATTAGTTAGAGTGACTGTATACCGGAAATAATAGTTACAGTTGAGGATAGCTGTTAAAAAAATTGGTCACTTAAATAAATCAATTCAATCAATAAATCAAAATAGTACCAGTTTGCTAAGACCAATTTACGTGACACCAGCAATCAATTTAGCAAACAGCAAGCTTGAATTGAAACCATCAATATAACCAAGATCGGGAAGTCTTCATATAAAAAATTCTACTGACAACTATGAAATATTCATTTCAATGTAAAGTATTCATTATCATATTGTTTTTTGACTTGTTTATAAGTTCTTGGTCACCACGTGAAGAATAATTTTAAGATATGGCCTTGTATGTGTTTAGCACTTAAGATGTTCTGCGTACTATACAAGGAAGACATTTCTTAAAAACTAATGTTTTAAATAGCTCTCTTGAATGTCTATCTGCTTGACTCGCAACAAAATAAATCTTGACTTCAGCTACTTGACATTGGCAGTGATTACTTTTGCATAGAAGACAAACATCAGAATTAGCACATTATACTTAGGAACAAAAATATTTAATGTATGTTTGATGCATGAAGTTATGATATTTTATTATTATTGTATTGTTAGTAAGTACCTAAGTAGTAGTAGTATACCATAGTAAGTTGGGATTTGAGAAGGCACTCATCTAAGTGATTACGTAATAGTAATTGGGTATGGGTATTGTATATACTTAAAAAATAAGAAGCTGTTTGTTTGCACAAGTGCTGCTTTCAATGGTGTTACAAACAACATTTGTCGAACACTTGAGTTGATGAGAATGAGACCTCCTCATCTGCATCTCCTTCAACAATGTACTGCTGTTTTGTTTACAATAATTATGTACTATCTATTATTTTATTTTATCACTAACACTGATATGAAGCTACACCTAGGAAGATAGAATATGATACTACAAATACTACACAATGCAAAGACGCTTGTTTCAATCTTTCAATATAATTTGAAAGGAATAGCTGTAGGCTAAGTAATTTAAATGATTATAATAGTATTAATACTGACTAACCAAATTCAAGTGGATGTTTCACGAATTAAATTTTCATAGTGCTTACATTCGGAATCATAGACTAACCATATTTTGATTCGAAATATTTTCTTTAAATGGAAAAATAGTGTTTTTAAACTTTTATAAAAGGGTATCAACTCGGAGGTGTCATTACGATTACGATATATCCTAACTTCCGTGTAAAAGTTAGATTATGTCGGTCGCAGGTCACAGGTGGTGGTTAGATATTAGAAATCTTAGGATTTTTGTCGCCTGCGTGCGAGCGAATGCTGCCTGGGTGGACAGATGAGAGAAATGCAAAGTGGGTAAAATTGTCAGCAGCCACTGTTTAGAATGGAAGATAGCGTCATAGTATATATACCCCGTAAAACTGTACTCTTCCGATTTCCGTATTTGTATATCTTTCTTACAGAATCAGAGCTTGTCAAGTGGTAAAAAAATGAAATAATAAGATAAGTCTTAGAGATCTTGACTAGTAAAAAGAGCTCCGATCCGACTATCTATGTCTATCTACCTATCGGCTGTGAGATTGGATCATTGGAACTGAGATTCTCTGGGTCTTGGGTGGCAACACTGGCAACAAAAGAATGTTTTTTCGATGGTAAAATTTTCAACGGCAATATTTTCCGGGACCAGCAGAAAATCACCGACATAGCCAAGCCATACAACAAAGACACAGACCCATCTCAGGTCCAACCTCTGATTCTATAAACTTCCTCGGGCGAACTAAAAAGTGTCATTTCTTTACGATTACAATAAGGATTTCCTTTCTCTACATCATCACTATAGAAATTAAACCCAAAAGTGGTACTAACAGAAGAATAATATGATTGTGAATGAAATTCCAAACGGGTTTGTTTAGAAAGTTAAGGCTTTGGTGCATACGTTTTGGAAATCTCAGATGACTATCAAAATACACTTCTGCCATTTTCTGCATTTGTTTCAAAATCTCCAAAAGTTCTGATACGATTTGGTCATGTCGTACA
>JABASH010002225.1:0-21238 GCA_019776445.1 Tomocerus maximus
GTACTACAATAGAAAATCAGACCAGAACTCTAGACGATATATCAAAAATGGCAAAAAGGAATTGAATGCATTTTGATAGTCATCTGAGATTTCCAAAACGTATGCACCAAAGCCTTAAAATATCCACCAATATCCAAAATGATCCTTTGATATTTAGATAAAATTATATTCTACTTGGTCTTCGACATTTTGTCAAGGATACGTGATATTAGAATATCAAACTTTAGTATCATATCCAAAGTAAAATTGCCAAGAGATGTTTCTTGATGATAGTTCTGTTACTAGTACGCAACTAGTACGTATAGTTATAAGTTATGTCACCTTTGACTATTGCCTAATATTCTGAATACAGCCACCTTCATTTAGCCAAAATTATTATTAAAATTCAGTTCACTTATATAACTAAACTAAATATTCACTCATTACATTACTCAGCATGTCTATCTCAAATATCTCTTATTTGAAACCGATTAATGGCAATACTGATATAGAAGCTGTTGATGATGAGACAGAATCGAGTCAGAAAGTAGTGTCAGACCCAGACCACAACCAGGAAGTAAATTCAAACCCGAACCCGATAGTAGAGTCAACGTCGAGCCAGAAAGTTGAGTCAAACCAGAGTCTGGAAGTAGAAAAGTTTCTAAAAGCGACTCGTGACAAGCAAAGCAGAGATGCATATATAAAACACCCTGTAGATCTGAATCAAGTTGTAACGAAACTGAAAGTGAAAGAAGTGATAGTGTCACAATGGCAAACTAAGCTAATAAAATTATGTGACAAGATTAATGATCGTCTAAAACCAAGATTGAAGAATCTGGAGGGAATCGGTGAAGAGTTGATATTCCCTGTTATAGAATGTAAAAGTGGACAATCGGACAACCTTGTTGGTGCTTGGCTGATGACCATTAGACTAGCTATAGGAAAAATTCAATTTCCAGCAGGAAACAATGACACAGTTGCAAAAGAGTGTTGGGAGAAGCTGTCTACTTTGGCTTATAAAACAGTCCTTGCGATACAAACTCACAAGACCGTATTTAAACCAACAGTGAGGCAACTAGAGTTTGTTCGCGATAAATATGTGAAATATGTCCATATGGTCGGGAGACCAGCTCATGTGGATTCACTTCCCAAGAAAGTCACCAATAAAGATCTTGATTCCATGGAACATTCAATTCCTGATCGTTACATTCAAGGAGTTTGTTCTGCTTCTGTTGCAGTATTTGAACGGGATATAATATTGGTACATGATCAAGATAAGTCAGCTCCAATTTTTCATATCAAGGATAGTGCAGGAACAGGGAACTATAGTCGATGCATAGAAATCCTGAAACTCTTTATAGATCAAACAACTGGGATGATAAGCAGATCACATGAAAAAATGCTTTCTGAGGAAAAGGAACAAAAACATATACCACAATTTTTGCGAAATGAAATGGCAGAATTATTGGCATTATGCCTGAAGTATGATCAAGCTCACCGACTTCAGGAAAGGCTTTGCGCCTCTTCATTGAAAATTGCAATGAGATCCTTGAATGAAACAATCCGATCCTTTCTTAATCACACCGAAGAAATAAAACTGATGTACATCTGGGTTTTGACAGCTGTGGAAGCCTGTTTCAATAAAATAAAGGAGTCTTGGCCAAGCATAAATTTTACCGCAGAGCAGAGATATCGTGATAAGTATCAACTGTTATTTCAATCACAGTCCCAACGAAACCCCTGGTGGCATCCGAAAAGATTTTTCGGTACTAGTAAATTCACTTTCTGGGAGGATATCTCTGAAAACGTTGGAAAATTCGAGAAATACTTCCGTCGATGGGGAACTGAAAATTTGCATTTAATTAATTTGAGAGTTTCTATTCCTGTAGAACTTTCTTCGCTTCTGTAAGTCAGGATCATTTCTATTCTTAAACCATATAAAATTAAACTGAATTTTAATGATCGTAAATAAAAATTGTTTTTAAAATGTAACGGTTTTCTTTGCTAAGTTTCGTAGAAAATGGAAGAGGGGACCTGGAGTACTTAGATTCGCCAGGGAATGAATTCGATTATCAGATGAAGTCATTTTACTCAGAAATATTTCTTATTGAAGCGCAGAACAGTCCACCTCCTGGTAAAGGTAGAAGGCATCATCTTTCTCATACAAACACCTCAGTTGAAGATATCGAATTAGATCTGGACGAACATGCCAATCATCCTACCATAGATCATGATGATCTCTTTCCCTGTGTCAATGAAAGTGAAGAAACTTCTGAAGAAAATTCAGAACCCAAAAGTGACCCCTCGTCATTTCTAACTTCGCCCACATTCTCCGTTGCATCAAATACTGTTCAAAATAAAGTGGATATCATTTCTAACCCTGCATCAGAGATAGAAGTATCAGTGCCCACTGTGTCTGTTTTATCAAATGCCAAGTCTGTTCAAAAAAAGCTTGAAATTATTTCTAGTCCTGTGTCAGAGACAGAAATTTCAGAGCCCACTGTCTCTATTTTATCACGTGCCATGTCTACTCAAAAAAAGGATGTGACCATTTCAATCCCTGCATCGGAGACAGAAGTATCGGTGCCCACAGCCTCTGTTGTATCAAGTGCCAAGTCTGTTCAAAAAACGCTTGAAATTATTTCTAGTCCTGTATCAGAGACAGAAATGTCAGAGCCCACTGTCTCTATTTTATCACGTGCCATGTCTACTCAAAAAAAGGGTGTGACCATTTCAATCCCTGCATCGGAGACAGAAATATCAGAGCCCACTGTCTCCATTTTATCACGTGCCAAGTCTGTTCAAAAAACGTTTGAAATTATTTCTATGTCTGTGTCAGAGGCAGAAATGTCAGAGACCACTACTGTCTCCGTTTTACCAAGTGCCAAGCCTGTTCACAAAACAGATGCAATAATCTCTGGACTTCCATCTGAAACAGACATTTCATGCTGGGACAGTGCTCGTTCGGTTGGTATTACCACAAAGTCGTCCCTTAGCAGCCTTAAATAATGTTGAGAAGATCGAGAGAAATGCTCCTCCACAGATTAACAATTACAAGTTTTATTTACTTTCCTTAATCAAGAAACATATTTAGTAATAAAACATCCATGCATTCGTAAATTCGTAGTTTAAAGATAGATGAGATTAAGGTGTACAAAAGTAATAAGGTAAACTGTATCCTAAAACAAATAAAACTATTTGTGATTTTGTGAGTTCAATAATGCTAAATATAGCCCAAAAGTAATAACAAAGGTTACATTAAATAATTGCGTGAATAGATAAAAGAGCTGTTTTCATATCACTACCTTCAATTTAGTATGGCACCTATACAGATCAAGTTGAGGTTGACAAACTGTATCATCATCAATGCATGTAAACTACATTGCTTTTAAATTGAGACTATACTTAAGAACATATTCTTTGTTTTTCTCTAAATTAATTGATTGGTACATAGTAAACAGCATAGACTATATTCTACTCACAAAATTCTGTTCTCTCTCACCCTTGCAGTTAAATGACTGTCTTGAATATCAATGGTCGTTTTTAAAGTATACCTCCTAAGTATCATCCGTCATTCCAGTTTTGTGTACAAAGAACTTAAGTTACTACGCTTTGATTGAAATCATTTCCCTTTAATGACTGCAAAGGATGAGAGGATATAGCTACATTTACATCTTGTTCATTAAATCCATGCCTGATGCACCAATAATCGTTAACATGATGAATATGTAAGGCATACAGAGTGTAATGAACTAATGTTTACAAACATATCATGGTAATGGTAACAAGTTATCAACTATGTCCTTTACTGTACCAAATTATTGCATTATTAGGCATTCATTATTGTTTCTGATAGTGTAGGTAGGAAACACATTACACATACCAAATACTAATAACCAAGTTAAGCCAACAGCTGAGGAACTGGGCTTGTGAATTATTTCAGGCATTTACAGTTTCCTGTGATTGGTACGTTACTATTCTTTACGATCTTCTTTATAACCGAAATTAACAGTACAAACATTCAATAACAGTACATTAAGAGACATTACTAACAGATAGTATGAACAAATAAAAAGGTAGAGAAGATGAGAATCACTTGTAAACGGACCCCAATTAAAACTCAGTTCTTACGTATTAGTCTACTGTGCATTTATAACAAGCATATGAATGTGTGATGAACATAATCGCAAGTGTAAGTCATATTATCAGTGAGTGTATAACTCTAAACTAGTGTTAAGCATTATTATCATTAAAATCGCAGACGTAGGTCGACTATTATGTGATTTGTGATTATGGCATATAGGTATAGGTACTTGTTAATTAAAATGCATATCTGTAAAGATATAAGTTAGGTCATTTCTACTCGTGGATTCTTCTGAGATTCTCCTTAATGAGATTTCGCTGATTAGTTATTACAGATATATAAAGTATTTATATATATTGATATCTATATAATATATTTATGTATGAATTCATATAAAATATGTAGAGAACGAAACCGCACTTTCAGAAATCATCAGGTGGGCTGATTATTTTACGTTCTAGGTTAAAGTCTTGCCACTATTTCCAGGAAATGGAAACCAATTGGAAATGATTTGCGCTGAAAGGATTTGTGTGTGAGTGACTGTGGTTAAGTTGCGAGAATGATTAAAATACTAAAAGTGTATTCCATATCTTCAAAATATTCTCTTTTAGTCTGGTTAATTGCTTTAATGACGAACAGGGGTTTGCTCGTCGTATGAAGGATGTAATTTGCATGGTCGAAGGAATTCCTGTCCTCTTTCGTGTATCCACTTGTTCGAAACCCACTTTGATCCTAAATAAATAATTACAGCCAATGTTCGTCAATTAACGGTTATATGGTACTTCTGTACTATGGAATGAACACACACGTTAAGCATATTTAAATAAGGAAGATGAGGTAATTAGCGTACCAAGCAATACTGGACAAGCCGCATGTCTTGTCGAGAAATCGCCGTTTCCGTCCTCAAATAAATTGTACCAAAATGCAGCAGCTCCTTTCTTTGGAAAAAGTGTCAAGTCGAGAGATGGGAAAACTGTAGCTCCTCCAGCAGCAACATCACTCATGTAGAATAAAAATGTCGCAATTCGATTACCAGTTCCGAGAGATTTGAAAGCGTCTTTTTCATCTCGCTGTTAAAATAAAAATATCATTTCATTCAACTCATTTCGATTATAATATAGGCAGGGTTTCGGATTATGTAAATAATAACTGTATTTATCTTGTAAAACATACCCGGGCAAAATCGAAATGAGGTTCGTAGTGTCCTCCAAGGCCATAATTAACAACCTGGAGCTCTTCTGCAGTCCTTAGCTCCAACCCTGTGATGGCAGATACTCTTTTGTTGACTTTATCGACTATTGCATGTTCATCGGTTTGCAACCAGGCAGATTTGGAGATACGATATTGTGCCTGTAGATATACAAAAATAGTTAGTAGACCCTGGAAAGGGATGTGCCTATAGCATTTGGCTGTAATCCATTTATCAACATTTAATAAACCCAATTTTTTAGTTTGAAGAGCATTTATTTTTTGGGATAGGTTTTTAAAAAAAATTGATGTAGTTCTTGGATAAAACAACAAATTATACGAAATTAGACATGATGATAAGTGATACGGAGTGGATATGGGATGGGTATGAATTAATGAAATGTAAATATATGGATATAAATGTTGAATTAGTCTAAAAGGAAATATAAAATGCCTTACCACCACCAACTCGCCCGTGGCGTGGTTATGAACTGTTGCTCTTTTGAACTAGATAACATAAAATTATGTCAGTAAAAATGTCATCCAAAGCAATTGTGTAAATATTATTGAATTTTTAAAATTTTACTCTGGGAATAGCTAGCTTTTTAATGACTTCAATTTCGTCATCGAACATAACATCATAGTAGATGTGAATGCGGGGCTTCATGTACACGACTTCCTCTTTAATGGGGCCAAGTAACAGAAATGGATTTCCTCCGTGGTAATAATAGCATCTTGCTGGAGTCTGCACTGACTGGGATTCTCCCCTGCAGAGAGATTCGTACTTTTCCTTTTCCCATCCAACCTTCTCAGCTCGTCGTTCTTTGGCCGTCATTGACTGCATCAAAGAGTTTTATTAATTAATAGTGCAAAATTCATAAACTGCGACTACATTGTTTCACACGTACACAATACAGAATACTACGTCACAAAGATACGATTTCCGATTAATTCTACCGAACATAAAGCGCATCTCTAAAGTGTAAGACAAATTATAACAGCAGCAGAAATTGCAAACCTACTACAACACAGCTAGGCTTTTTGCAAAATAATGTGATGACAAGACTGAAACGTGAAAATGTTAATTTATATATGGTATACTGTCGTGTGTGAGTACTAGTAATTGTTAACATGTGCTATTCTTCATCACTATACGTTGGTGTGCAATAACAGTGAAACTGTAACATATTATGCAATACAATTCTTAAGCAAACAAGTGTTTGTATACGCCTACTGCTTACGTAAGCATTCAACTAGAAAACAAAATATTAAGTACGCTATACACTACTTAAAGCAGAGAATTTGAATTAAATACATTTTTCAATTTCTCCAGGATAATCCCCGGATTATGGCGAGCAAAGGCCTAATAAAAAGTAAATTGGTAGCTTCCAATTAAACTTATCTTTTACTTAGATATGCGATCAGATCACCTACCTATCTAATGAGAATGTATATTTACATACGATAATGAGATAACTACTTTTTCGTACCTGATCTGACTGACGTCCGTCTTCGCCCTTGCGATCATCTAAAAGTTTTTGGTAATGAGCTACATTTCCACTAGCTCTTGGGTGATTAGGCTCAATTCTCAATAACTGCTCTGTTAATATTATAGCACGTGAAATCTCTCCTTTTTGATATGTGGAAAATGCCAAATATTCGAGAATATCCGCTGTAGATGGCAAAGATACTCCAGTGTTGATTGTTACATTTTGCTGTTCCTCTTGAACTCGATTCAAAGCTTCATTCATCCACAAAACTGTGTGCTCGAAGTCTCCTTGATTGTAGTTTAACCTTCCCAGCTCAAATAACGCATCCGCTAATGGTAAAAATGAAATTACTTGCATATAATTATTTATAAATGATATTCATAGATTCACAGATGTATGCACATAATTAATACTGTATAGGTACACAGATAAGAATAAATGCAATAATAATGAGAATATTTTAATTTGCATACAATTGAGAGCATCAGCACAACAATGTCCATTGAGGTCACCGCGAGCCATTGCACTTGCGTCTAGTAAATAAGTATCGTGTAATCTGGTCAGAGCTTGGGAAGCTCCGTTCAGGTCTTCTGATGTAGGGAAACGATGTCTGGATTTCATTTCTATGATTGACTCGGATAACCCTTTTGCGATGGAAAAGAATCAATTAAACAGAGATAATCATTTGCATATTCAAATCGATACCTATGCGGCACACCGATTCTTGATAAAACTGTTAGTTCTGCTCTACTAAAATATATGTTAGGTTTTCCACACTTACTATTTGAATTACTTTTATCGCTTGCAGCGGACAACAAATCTTCCAAATCGACCGAAAGACCTTTGACAAGTAAAAATGCGCTTATCGGATTTGCAACAACATCCCGAGGATCTTTTCGTCCTCGATCAGTAAACGGTCTGATCCGTCTGCGTATTTCTTGCAGTCTGATTTCCTCGTTGGCTAAATATATTTCGACAGCCTCGATTATAGACTGCTGAGTTGACAAAAGAGATTCTAATTCCACTTGGGCAGTAAATAATTCTCCTGTGACAGGATAAATGCAAGATGCGAAAAGGGAAATAATGACTAATATTAGCAATGGCATTTTGTAAATAACTCTTGACACCATGATGAAAATGAAAGAAACGAGGGAGTGGGTAGTGAAATAAGGAACAAAAAATTCTGACAATGAGAACAGTGTCGTGGAGAGAGGAGATTCAGTCTTTCTGTTCAGAATATACTGTGGCAAAGAGAAATACAAATGAAAAAGACTTTTTTTAAGACATAATCAACCAACAAATCCTTCACTGGTAGTGAGACCGCATGTAACTTGACAGGTTCAACTGCGACGAAACACCTAGAAACAGCAAAAATAAATACAATTCATTAGTGTTCATTTTGTTTGTGTGTTCCTGGCATTCCATTATATTTATAGAACAGCTTTGCCTGGAGGAATAAAAAGTTCAGCTTAGAAAACAATTGTTTCAAGTAAAAGCGATTTTGTGGGTTGCTTTTGTATATATCTGACTGTAGAATCACTAGTATACTATCATAAGTATGTAAATACGATGCTATACTATATATCTTGTAGATTATATATTTACTTCACAGAAACTACGACTTTAAGTACCTTCCTAATTTTTTATTGTGTACTAATGACAATGATACTGCCAGCCGGTAGCGGGTTGATTCGTAGCTAAAAAATTAAATATACTTTTTACCGAACAGATTTAAGAACTTTGATTAATCTTGCTTGTTCTTTCTTATTCTTAAGTTTATTTTATAAGTACGAGAACATTATGTAGTTTAGATATTACCCATCAAAGTAGGTATTTAGTTATGACTGACTATTATCGGTGGCTGTTACAAGTCTGGGAATCATTTGGCACTTGGCAGTCGTTTCTGATTCAGAGATGCTGAGAATTTAGTAGCAGAGTATTGAAATATTATTATGAGGAAATAAAGATGAGTGTATCTAAGCCAGAGATTATAAACGGAGGAGGCAATGACACTAAACTTGGCTTCAAATCTTTGGTTTACAGATCACGATCCCGTCAAAGATCAAATCAATGTATATAGTCTGCTTATTCTTTCACAAATAACTATAATGCTTGCACAAGTGAATGAATTACTAGATTGGAAAACCTCGCTGGTTGTCAGATTTCATTGTGTATGTACTCATAGAGGATAAACGAAGAAAAATAAGTTAGCAGAACATGTGTAAATATAAGACTAGACACACGGCAATACTTATACTTGCTCAATGTAAGATATTTTTACAAGACTATAATAAGACGTAAACCATAACACTTAAAGAAAGCATTAACTGTTAACTTGTAATACTGTTGTACAAAGATGAAGAGGGTAAGCAAATGAATCACTATCAAAGTGAACTAATGTATGTATGTTATATTATATCTAGTGATACACAATGGCAAAAAACCTAACCTCAAACTTCAACTTGGTTTATCATTTGTGACTTTTCTTGTCTTGCGGCTTATCGGTCAAGTATTTACTTTTCCTTTGGATGCAGCGTACTTTTCGTGGCTCACAATTTTCATCTGGTTAGAACTTATTTTAATGCAATGTGTTCTAAGAGAGAAAGAAGCGGAAGCAACAGAGATTACTTGAATTCGTTCTGTTTTTATGTGCAAATGAAGATAATGTGTTCATGTTTTGATTTATATATGCAGACTGATACAAGGGAGCCTACACTCACTAGGTGTGTGCATGGGAGTTCAGTTCTATCAGATGGGTCGTTTTCACAGTACTACCCTAAAAAGTTAAGCTCAGATGTGCTTCCACAAACACCACACTCATCCGTCTCTAATCTAAGTGTGTTACCATGTACGTCGTCTGAACCCGTAAAGTGAGTATACTTTTGTATGTTCTCTCCAACCAAATAATATGTGATCGAGCATACCTAGTTCGGTTCACAAAACTTTATAGATAGGTTATGCCTTTAGGAGTGTGTATACTTCTTATTCTGAGTGAGCTACCAATACCTACCACACTAATACTAATAATATACATATATGTATGTATGGGGAATGGAACAGGGTGTATTTCTATACATAGCGCATTTTATCTAGAATCTGGACTGCATTGAATTAATTTACTTTGTTGGGTTCGTTCTAACAGAAATATTTTTTGGTTTGCATGCACCATAGCACAGTTATGTATCTCTAAAAAGTGTATGCTCTGTTAGCAAACTTTTATTTCAATAAGTGCAATCGGAAATGTAAACGGTAGACATGCAGCTTATCTACAAATATTATTTTATCCTTCCTTGCAATATACTCCACACAACTTTCATAAGCATGCATAATGTAATGCAATTGTGTAGATACTCATATAATACACATAAACAGATAGCTGTAAATTTATTATTTATAACCAACCAAAACCATTATAGCAAGCAGTATGGACCGGTTTAGTCAAACAGTTCACAAATTTATTAGTAATATCTATTTATAGTACCTACATTATAATTATACTCTTTAGAAATGGAATGCTGTAGATTCCTTAGATATGCTGCTTTGCCTATCCAAATCTATCTCTAAATAACGCTTCACCCCCGTAATGTCCATAGGCTACCTTAAGTAACACAACCAAGAGATAATGATAAATTTTATCAATGATCCCGACATAAAGACATAATCAGTAGTTTTTTGTTTTATAAACGTTTAGAAAAAAGTGAAATAGGAATTTATTTAGTAAACAAAACTAATATCAGCATGCATAGCTACCCGAGGCAGTTCATTTTGTTTTCAGTTCTAACTTTCGACGCATCTTAAATACCTAAATACGTTCCTAAAGTTAACATCACCAATTAAGTAGGTATTTATTATTGCATTATCAATTTGATGGTTTCACAGAGCATTGAGGAGGTTGCTACAATATATACTCGTGAATACAATTACTGGCGATGTTTTCTTTTTTTACTTACCTATGTGTTTTATAAAAGTCCTCCCAACCACAAAGTTTGAAGTAGATTAGTACCTACATATAGCACACAGTGCCAATTTATCGCTCAAAACCAGAGTACAAGTTCTTTAGATTAAGCGTGAAGAATACTGGGTAAACCAGAGGCTTATTTGTAGTGTACACACTTAGTGGCTATATATCAGTATGGAGCACAAAAGCTTGTGTTAATAGATTGTTTCAAAGCATATACAATTTATTGCCTTTGTTCATGTCACTGTGAGTACTTACACACAGTTCAATTGATGTAAGTGCCCAATTTAGTAATTACATATTAAATACCACATGCCCTATATTGTTTTCCACTAATTTGACTGAGATGGGTTGGATATTTTTTATTGCACTATAAAAAGTCGCATATCTGGCAGCAGATAACTCTTTAGGTCAGCCTTGTTAGTGGTTAGTGGTTATTTTTATAGGAATGTGTGGCATAATTGGATTAAAAAATTTATTTTGAGGATTTTGTTCTAGTAGAAGGATTGCTGTGATGCTATCTCGTTAACGGCAGATCTCTTATCGAATAAAAAACAAATAAAACTTGCACTGCAAGCCTACCGTTGCTGCGTTGGGCGATCTTGTATACAGATACAGTACATACTCTAAATAAACACACAGTAGTGTAGATGTAGTTAGTTATACATTATTATACCTGCTTCTACCATGCTAACATAGTAATTGTGAAGAGTCAGCAAAAATGTTAAATAAACTCGTTGTACATTGTACAGTAATACATTACACGCAGTAGACAAAGAAAAAATTTGCTGAGTAGCTCATGATCACACTCAGAATAATAATGATACAAATTGTGTCAACCTATTATTTTTTAAGAATTTTAAGCTTGGAAGAAATGCATTTTTGCTGTTGAAAAGACAATTACGTAAGCTGGAATGTAGGACGGGATTTCCTTCTTTTTATTGGCAATAGTGACTAATCAATATGATCGAGCTACAGTTTAAGTTCCAGTAGCGTTCCTAAGTCATTTCACGGTATTGAAATTGAGTATAGGCTTCTTGCGTTACTCTTTGCAAGAGATCTTTCGTGTTATCTGTTTTAATTAAAGACTAGTTGACTCCTCATAGTAGAATATGCATTATTCACCATTGCATTGTATTTATTGCTGAATATACAGATTTTTTTAAACTATTAGCACAAGTATCACAAAAATAGTCACGTCGTAAGTAGGTACTCATTAATTTAGTTATAACATCCTCGTTCGTCTCCGGCCCCGTTGAGACCGAAAGCAGCCCTGATTCTGCCATACATTTGGAATCGATGCCTAGCGATGTGTTGATTAGGACCACTGCATTCCAGACCTCCATTAATGGCGTTCGTTGAAGCACCAAATTGACCTTCCTGTACACCGGGTCGGCTATGAACGTTGATCTGTTTACAAACATGATTTGTATAGAAAACAAATACTAAATAAATACATAGTAATAAAAAATAAATTAAAAATAAAAAAGCTTTACCTTCCAGAACCAATAAGCAGCATTCCAGGCTAAGCTTTCCTCTCTGGCTACCATGTCGGGATCATTTACCATCCGATTATCTCCGTAAAGATCCTGGGATGCTGGTTGATAATTGTAGCACCAAGTTAACTGGATATATCCACGGCCGTAGTAATCTTGACCAGCAACGTCGCAGCCAGGAGTCTCATATTCACCTGGACATCCATTGTTTTGGCATCTGTATTCGCGTTTAGCACGTAGCCCATCTAAAACAAAAGATGAAACTTTGCACACAGTTGGACAACCTGGAAGATGTAGTATTAATTAGAGATAATCAAAACCTGATTCGTGTAAAAAGTGAGTAAGGGCCATGGCTGCCTCCTGTTTTGATGCGATTTGACCATTGGGTAAACCTGCGAGGAATGCATTGTATTGAGCTTGAGTTGGAGCTGGATACCCATTGGAGTTCACCACGGCATTTGTAAATTCGCCAAATGAGACGAGATCTGTTTAAATGATACAAAATATATTATTACAATCGTCCTGTGTCAGTGTCCAAAGTCTTAATTGTGACAATGAAAATACTGGGCTACTAGCTTTTAGTAATAGTGAAGCTTTTAAATACCTCCTCCCCCTCCACTCAAAATTCCTACTGTGACTCCATTGGCAGGAACAACTGGTCCAGTTCCGGCCTTAAGCCAGCAGGTCCCTCCTGAGTAATCATTCCAAGCGTAACCTCTGCATCCAGGAGTATTTGAACAGATACTACAACACTGGCTTAGCCTGGACAAATAATATTACTTTCTATTATTACGATTTAACACACAAAATCATTAAATACTACTTTATATTACAAAACGGTCAGTTTCGGGTAATCAGATAAAAATTAACTTTTAATACATTTGCATAGCATGCAAATGCTAATTCTAAAGTAACCGAATTAGAGTTTTGCTTACGGTTGCCCGTTATGTGCAGCCAAATCTGGCAAATCAATATCTTGGTTACTTTGTGACGAACAACTTTGTTGGTGAGTTGAGATTACACAAAGTGCGGAGACTAAAATAAATTGCACAAAGTATCCCATGATTAATCACTCTATTTAAACTCGACTTAATGTGAATTTTTAATTTGAAGTAGCAGGACAAAATTCCCTTCATATTTATACCTGAAGTCATTTGACACTCCAGATTTATCTGAGCCTGATCTGAGCCCATATCTGTGCCACTTAAGCAAGTAAAGTACACATCTCATTTTCATTCCTGTATCTGTAATTATAATTGCTAATTAAATGTGTCAGTTAGAACTACAAGTATTTATTTTCATTTATGTCATCCAAGTACTTCAGTGAAAGTAGTAAATCAACTACACTTTAGGGAGGGCTATACATAACATACCCACAGTCCTTGATTATTAAGATTATACCCTAATACTGTGTAATGGTTAGGGAAAATGAGACCTATGGCAATTGAATTTGGCTCCATACCCGACGTTCTTAAAAGGTACAACCCGACATACCATTACTGCACTACCGACGCCCGACTTTTATCTACCCAACAATTGCTATACCACAGACACCCCACGATTTCCGCACGACCGATTGCTATATCTCCAGTAAGTTAGGAACAAATTGAAATATTCTAACCTAATGATATTCAGCTACATCTTTATAAAATGAAAATTTTCAATGACATATGTATCTATACATTATCAAAATGTAATGCATTATCAACGAATTCGGACTATACTCGAGGAAATTGTAATATTTCCAGTAAACTAGGAACAAAAAATATTCCAATGAAGTTTAATTATATCTTTATAAAATGAAACATTTATTCCATACAGTAAGTTTTCCGCTTTGTAATGACATTCTGGTACAATTAATTTGGTATGCACTGTGGCGAATGAATTAATTATCTCTCTCAGCATTTGAGTGCATCAATATATTAGATTGAAAACAACTACGACTAGCATAAGAAATCGAATAAAGGCAATGCAATGTCTGTATTGAATGCGGATATTTTTTAAAATTATTGATGCATATATTATAATTATATGTTTCTTTACCTGTAGTAAACACACATTTACCATTTGCGAGGTAGCAAATTGAAATTGCCCGTCTGCATAATCATCTGTTTGTTGATAGAAATGCTAATCTCGTTATTGTCTTTTGCAACTAATTGAATATGTCTTCACATTATAGTGGACTATAGGGGATAATTCATTGAAAATTTTCCTCTTGCGCAGATGGAATTGAAATATCTGTTGTTTTTATTTATGTTTTCCTTGGAGTCTATAAAACATGACATGTTTCAAAATGCAATTCATAGGCCAAAACCACCATGCAGCATATTGCTCTACTCAGGTAAGGATATACATGGTCTAAATTCTTTGATAATGCAATACATTTGTTAAAGACTTATTTTATAAAGATCTATTTGAATTTCATTGTAATATTTTGATTTTGTTCCTAATTTATTACAAATACTGCAATTTTGTCAAATTTAGTTCGAATTGGAAACTTTCATTTTATGAAGATCTAATTAAATTTTATTGGAGAAGCATAAATGCATTTTCATTGAAGCATAAATACATTGATTATGCTGTTGATGACACAATGGACATTCTTTCGAAATGTGTAATCGAAATTAAATTCTGTTATAAGTGCCTTTCTTAAGGAACAATTAAATTTTTAAATAAACTTTATTGTTGGTGTTTGTTTGCGTCGGTATATAGTGCAGTAATAGTTTGTCGGGTTCTATCATATAAGGACGTCGGGTACCGAATTCAATCGCCATAGGTCTCTTTTTCCTTACCCATAACTCCGTCTGTTGCCGCCGGAGCGGAGTGTGGCCACACCCAAAGCTTTTCCAAGTTTTCCTCTAGATAAGTTTAGGGAGTAATGCTCGTATCATAAAAGGGAGATTTTATATTATGAAAACATGTTACAAAGTCATAGAGGGTATATTCAAGATGATTCCCGGATTAGTGTAGAACATGTGTAAAATAATGTACATGCATTGAGATTGAGATGAAATCATACATCTGATTTTATTGTCATGTAAAGTTAAACTTATTTAGTCAAGCCACCTGCACCTGCTAAAATGAGAAAATGGGATTACGCAGATATAGACGTTATGATAAATAGTTTTTATACTGGTATCAAAAAATCAGCTCACAAAGCCATAATTTCATTTAGAATTATCCATTATATATGGACAATAAAAAAATTCGATCGATAAAATTTCGATAAATATCCTTATAATGGATTATTTTAAAGGTAATCTAAATCTAGTGTAGCACAGCGTGGGTACGCTTCTGCATGCTTTGTTAATTGCTAAGTTTAGCATAGTAAGTACCGAAACTGAATGCAAAACGACGTTAATTTAGTTAACAAGTAAGTCATGTGTTGGGGTTATCAATAACATTTCATTGCAAATAGGTAATAGTGAATAGTTCCATCAATTACTTTTTTGCCAAAAGTCGATAACAAATGTGGATAGAGCTTTGTGTATTAACGATCTATAAATGCATAACTATATTCTTTATTTTTAATGTGTGAATGTGAACAGTGAGTCACTCTTGAAATTCATGGTTGAGATTAAGCAAACTTACTTCTTATCTAATCTCCATGAAGGTAAAAGTATAATGAGTTTCCACACACACGGACACACAAACAACAGCTTCCATATACATTAGACCGATTAGACATACAATCAAATACTTAGATATCAGGTAGATACAGATCAGATCCCGAAATCTTTCTGAATAGTATACCAGAAATCAAACTGGTTTGGAAAAATGTTGCAAAATCGTTTCAAGAGTAAACTGATGGCGTTTTTAACATTTTGAAAAAGACGGAAGTAAATTATGGTTTTAAACTATACGATAGGTATATGTAGCATTAATGTTTTACTCCATCTTCGCCATCGCATCGTGTGCGTAGACTTTTTTGTTTCGATTCTATACTATTATTTCCTAAAGACTTGCAGATCAAAGGTAAAGAAGAAAAGGGTTGACTCCAAGGTGGTTTAATTTCAGACAGGGGATGTGTTCGATTATAAAAATTTTGAAAGCTCGTTCGTTCCGTTGACCTCCATAATCCGAAGACAACTCAAAAATTTTGCTCCAGTAAAATGTTACGTGGACTCGGATGACTATTGGAAATTGATGATGATTCATGAAAAGAACTGGTCGAAATGATTAGGGACCTGAACCTGACATGCCTATTGTACATAATAGAGCATATTACTATGTAGATATCGATTATGTGTTTGTAACATTATATTATTATGCCATTTGCACAAAAACGCAATTAAACATATGTGTGGTTCATAGAAGCTACTTATAAAGTCACAAATACCTATACAGCACGCCATACGCCCATAAATTTATTTCGTTCCTGAGATTCGTAAGAATCGCTTAATGTGCATAACGTAAGTAAATTATTTATCAGTGTTTTGACATAATATACTTGGTTATGCACAAGTGTTATCAATAATATTCTCTGTTAGCTGTTTGATGCTTGAGTAATGAATTATTATAAATAAAAAAGAATTGCAAAGCAGAGTACCAACTACCAAGTGACATTCGTGATATTATGCCATAATTGCAAATGAATATCGCTTACTGTCCCACTGCCACTGCCACCACTGTTAGGTAGGATCACTTTTTGTAAAGATATAAATAATTTATGTACATGCTAAGATTGCTAGTATGTTGACATGAGTTAAATGATAATAAATTATTTATCTTCTGGAATATGTTACGAAATAAATTTTGAACATCGATAATGATTGATTTCTGGAATGTATTATTTAACTTGCTATTCAATGTAATAACAAATTCAGACAAGTTGTCAAAATTGACAGAGCACTCAAATGGACGTATATAAGAATAGGTAACACAGTTAAATTAGCAATACACTGTGCTACAATCGGCGGGAGCGAAAAAGTTTGCTCTTGTGTCATAAACTGTAAATTCAATCACGATGATTCGTAATTTTTTTACGCTAACAGTTGCATTTGCAACTTTAGCAGTAAATATTTCTCCCGCAGAGTCGCAAATAAATTATTTTGGTGCGGGATTTTCTCCCTATGTAAGGACTAATGGAAATTGGGATTCTTACGGTATTGAAGAGATTAAGAAAATGCTGTACATTCTTTTAACTTACCACAATTCCGTCTCCACGTATAGTATGGGAGTCTCTGGTTAGCAATCAAATTCATTGACAAACATTCTTATACATACCTTCAGTTTTTATTTTGTAAACAGTAATTCTCCTATTTATGGTAATACGGTAAATCTGGTTTGATAATAATAATTATTCCAGAATGGAACAATGGAAAGCCTTGGGATCAGGCTGATGGTAATTGTCTGATCGCCCGTGCAGCCGCTCAGATCAATAGAGAGAGCGGAAACGTCCGCCTTTCTGTAAATCAAGGAATTTACCAAAATGATGACGCTGGGTTACAAACCCGAGAAATTCAAAATGCATTCTCTGCTGTTGCAGATGCCAACAGTATTTTTCCTGGAACAGTCTGGGGACTGACATTTACTAACGAATTCGTTACGGATGGTAATAATGGTCCACGAGTATTAAATATGATTAGGGACAACAAAGATAGAGCAAATCAAATGGGACTCAGAGTAGGAGCTAGAATTCACACATGCGGGGAGATTTACGGGGGACCCAATCAGCAAATCATTAAAGATATCGTACGGGCTTCAGATTTCATCTACTGTAATCTCTATCCTCCACCGAATTCGGATAACGCAGACCGAGCAGTCCAAGCCATTAGCGACGCCTACTACAGTGCCAGGGATGGTTTCTGGAGAGAAAATCCTAACATTGAAGTCATGATTGGAGAAACTGGATGGGCAAGTGAAGGAGAGACTTTCTTCAATCCACCCCATCTAAATACAATCGAACATCAGAAGAATTTCTGGTTGAAAATGAAAGAATGGTCTACAAATAACCAAGTTAAAGTACAGATGTTTGAAGCTTTTGATGAACCCTGGAAAACAGGAATGTCGGGAGAAAAGAAATTTGGGTGGTGGCACAGGGCTTATGATGATAGTCCTTATTACATTGAAAAATCTACTGGAACGAGATATGAATGAGTATTGAGTATCACTATTGATGTAGACTGATCATCATGCAGTATTATAGACATCATGAATCAATGCTATGTAAACGTCAAGTAAGTAGTAATAGACAATTAAATGATAACCACTATTCGCTTACTATGATGATGATGATGTCTATTATGTTTGTATCAACATCAATTAAAATTATGAAAATTGTCACCTAGTATTTTGGGCACATTCCCCATCCAAATTATTGTCATAATCATTTCCTTAGGTATATAAGTATCGACGTGATACGACGAGTAATCGACGATCGAGGTACGTGTCTCTTGTCAGATTTTACATCTAAAATATTTCCAGGCATACCAATTTGAGATTTTTAGACACCAAGTCGTACACAAAAGTCCACATTAAATGAAAAATCGAAGTAGTTAATCCAGTCATGCATAAAGGGTCGAATAGCGAATCTCGAAGTAATTCTTCTTCCTCCAGTATTGCATCTTCAACCGTGGTCTTCTCGTCAGCAATCTATTGGCATTCTAATCTCCTCCCAGAAAAATATTTTTCCTTGCACACCTGAGGAAACTCTGCGGTTCCTTTAGCAAAATTATTCCAGTTGACATCATGGCCATATGCATAGCATACCAAAGAAAACGACGTAACACCCAAAATCTAAAATATGCTTTGCATTATCTTCTATATTCACAGAAACATGAAATGTAAACTTTTTTGAAATAAAAATGTGGAACTAATTTTAATTTACCAGTCCAATGATTTGAAGGAATATTAAAGTATATCTAATGGTACTACTTTCGTTCATCTGTTTGTATTTCATTCCTAAATCGCATACTAAATGGTCTGGAAAAATTATGTTGATTCCCTTTGTAGACCATTTCAATCAAGAAACATTTTCCCTTTTGGTGTTTATATTATGTATAATATTGATTATATTTTATTATCCCTTGGTATTGTCTTTCAAGGAAACTAAGGGTAAAATTGAGATTGATCCTATTGATCGCTACAATTCCTGGAGAAACTTCAGTGCACATCAGCAATAATGGTCTACGAAAAGGTATATTGTTAGAATTAAGAACTATGTTTTTTATTCTTCCATACATTAGGTACACATAGTTTAAATACATTCGCACATTTAACAACTTAAATATATGGTACATTAAAATTAATTGGACAATTTCACAGCATATATCCCTAAAAGAGTATAAACCCCTTTTACGTCTTAATAAATGGTCAAAAATGAAGTTTACAATTTGATTACACATAAATCTATATTACAAATAAGTTAATAGCAAATTGCTCGAAGGATAAACACAATAAATGTTCGAAAGAAGTCTTAGATTGAGTCATGTAATTAGTTTTTAGTTATTAACGAATCTATGCAGAAACTTTGACTTGGTTTGTGAAGACCGAGCTTTGTGGCTTATCATCGCTATCAGTTTCACCGTTCTTGGCCATATTTAATTTTCCACTTTTCTCAACAACTTTAGCCATGGCATCTAATGTAGCATCCTTCAAATCTCTTCCGCCCATTCTCACGGGATCATAGCCAGTGCAATAATTTATAATAGCTGGCTGGTAGTAGGCATTAGGATCACAAGAAGGATAGTAAATGACTGGAGCCTGCCCTCTGATAGCTCCAGGGAGTCCTGCGTAGTAACTAGGGTCCGTTCGATGTGTTCCTGTAAATGGGTTGATCGTGTTCGGGTACAAATTGTTTTTCGAGAAAGGCCAAGTAGGACCACCGAATTGCATCCCTTGCGGTGGGAACGTTCCCGTTCCAAAAAGTCCAAGACCAAGATTTGAAAAGACTCCAGGGGGAGGACTAGTGGGTGTTGGTGACGGGGTTGCTGCGCACGAGTTACAGCATTGAACACATGGCGTCGTAGGTGGTGTTGGAGGCACAGGGGGTGTTGTAGTTGTAGTTCCATTAGAACAAGTTGCATTAGATACACTAGAGCTGCTCGATGAAGAACTGGCTGACGACGAGCAATTACATACTGAGCTTCCACTTCCAGTTCCGGAGCCTGTACCAGAGCCTGTACCGGAGCCAGTACCTGAGCCGGAGCCTGTGCCGGAGCCAGTTCCTGTGTCAGTTCCATTGCCGGGGGCAGTTCCATTGCCGGGCGCAGTTCCATTGCCGGGCGCTGTTCCATTGCCGGGCGCTGTTCCATTTCCAGGCGCAGTTCCATTCCCTGTGCCGGACCCACTTCCTGTGCCAGAGCCTGTGCCAGAGCCTGTGCCGGAGCCTGTGCCGGAGCCTGTGCCGGAGCCAGTGCCTGAGCCAGTGCCGGAGCCATTTCCTGTGCCAGTACCGGAGCCAGTGCCGGAGCCAGTGCCGGAGCCAGTGCCGGAGCCAGTGCCGGAACCTGTGCCGGAGCCAGTGCCGGAGCCACTTCCTGTGCCAGAGCCTGAGCCAGTGCCGGAGCCACTTCCTGTGCCAGAGCCTGAGCCGGAGCCACTTCCTGTGCCAGAGCCTGAGCCAGTGCCGGAGCCACTTCCTGTGCCAGAGCCTGCGCCGGAGCCACTTCCTGTGCCAGAGCCTGTGCCGGCGCCACTTCCTGTGCCTGTGCCGGAGCCAGTTCCTGTGTCGGTTCCATTGCCGGGCGCAGTTCCATTGCCGGGCGCAGTTCCATTCCCGGGCGCTGTTCCATTCCCGGGCGCAGTTCCATTTCCAGGCGCAGTTCCATTTCCTGGCGTAGTTCCATTTCCAGGCGCAGTTCCATTCCCTGTCCCGGAGCCACTTCCTGTGCCGGAGCCCGTGCCGGAGCCACTTCCTGTGCCGGAGCCTGTGCCGGAGCCAGTGCCGGAGCCACTTCCTGTGCCAGTGCCTGTGCCGGAGCCACTTCCTGTGCCAGTGCCTGTGCCGGAGCCACTTCCTGTGCCAGTGCCTGTGCCGGAGCCACTTCCTGTGCCGGAGCCACTTCCTGTGCCAGTGCCTGTGCCGGAGCCACTTCCTGTG
>JABASH010002226.1:0-21232 GCA_019776445.1 Tomocerus maximus
CAGTAGGATCCAAAATATAGCCTTTTCGATGCAAGTGGTCAATAGCAAAGATGTCAACTCTTCTATTAGATCCATTCGATGCAATACTTATCACAATCTATATTTTTCATCGTAATGAGTATTTGTCCACCTCCGCTGGCCACCGATTTGGACACTCAATCACCAATTATGTAGTTCCCAACTATGCTGTTTACCAGTACATACATTTACATTGCATTATATCATCATTCACGTGGTTTTGATAACTATACTACTACTGCGTATGTAATGTAGCCTTTACTCATAGTTCCTGCAAATTCTGTGAAATAAGTATTCGAAAATTACAATGTAATTTCAAGTTACTGTTGTTCAAATTCCATTTTAATGCAAGTTGAACTAAAGAATAACTAACTAATAACGTTGAATATCTCAATAAAATACAATTGGACTACAACAATCATCAACATCAATACAGATAGCATGATTAAGATTTAAGGTACTCCCTACTAAATATGTGATAATGGAATCAGAGAATAAAATATTTATGTCATGATCGAATGTATAAATATTTCGTTGTGTAGTAAACAATATAAGAGAAAACAATGTTATTTCCAACCAGTCTTTAAAACAGGGGAATAAAATTCTATATTCGAATTTCGAAGTGTATAACAATAGATTCGGGCTTTTTAGAACATCAGGCTTATGCAGAATATCAGAATATTTCTCATCCTTATAACAAGTTGTTTTAACTCGGCTGGATATCAACAGAGCCACTACGAACTTTTTGTGTATTTGAATGGTCTGATCATTTCTCAATTCCCACTTCCTTCCAGAGAGCAATAAAACTGACTACATAAAGCGGTGATCCTTTCCTTATTTGTACCTGCCTGCCACTTTTCGTATTTTATCACTTTTAAAGGTGCTAAAGAGGTGTACCATAATAATACATTACACCCAGTGAAGGTTTTTAAAATTCAATCTCCTTTCAAGCCACAGAAGTCATAGTATGCTCCGCTATTATATGTATAATAGCGGAACTGCAATCTATATTATAATATCCATGGATATTCAACTAGCATGTAAAATTTTCTAGGAAAGTTATGACACTTTCCAAGCCCGTGTTCGCCCATATTCACCCGTTATCGCCCTGGCATTTTCGCCCATAAAATTTTTAATTGTGAATTTTACAAAAATTCGTGATAAATGTTAAAACATGCTATGAATGACAATATAGTTCTGTATTCACCTATAAAAGGGAATAGATTGTGGCAAGTCCTTACAATGAGTTGCCTTAACAGTCTGCAATTGATTGTATGTAGTGATATATTTTACAGTTTCCTGGTATTTGTGAAATGCATCCAGCATTGAACATGCGTGCTTAGTGACCATTTATTCGACAAGGAGAGAACGTTTGCTAAGTTCAGAGGTTACTATGATTAGTAACTTGGTGTATTTTTGTGGTTTTAAATTCACAAAAGGTAAGTGCGCCTGTCACCGTCCAAATTTAGTTGAGTTCAGTTGAGACTTAATCTTTGCTGTGAATAAGTAATGTGATAGGTTGAAAATAAAGGTTCCACCTATAAGCAATAAAATCATCATCCCCAGGAAACTATTTCCTTAAATGGAAGTTGCAGTGCATGCATATATTTATTACAAGCATGGCATAGTCCATTGGCGTTTGAGTAAATAATAAGTGAAGATTATAGAGATACTGGGACTTTAACTTAAGACAGATCAAGTCTGGATTGGACACGGAATAACAAGTGTAAATGAAACCTCGGGGGACCAAGAAATTAAGACTGAGCGAGTAGGAGTGTCTTAAGCTGTCTGTCTGCATTTAGCATTGTGCCGTAGGAAAAGGTTTAATGCTGTAAATATGTTCAATGTAGAGTCAAATACGTGTCATGTTTTTAAGCAAAAAAGTGTTGAATATTTAATACGGGCAACACTTCTGGCTACTTCACCTCCCCATTCTTAGACTTAGATTTCACTTGACTGACCTCCGCCTCTGCCCTAAGTATTATTTTTAGTTTTAAATATGCATTATGGAAAGCAGTTCGGGTAGAGCTAAACTGATCGCTGCTGCGAGGAAATCAAACCCGTAGGACGGAAGGTCACTTGAATAAATAAGTAACAACAACCCAGTTCATACTGTCGATGAAATCAATACAAGTTTGATTATGAATACAAACAGGTTTCCTGAAAAGGCATGCCAGTCGCCACTCACATTGATGAAGCCATTTAAAGTTGAGTCAATATTCCTGTACTCTGCATATTTACATTGATACACATGTAAATGTAATTCGAAATCCGACAGAATTCTGTGGAAACATTTGCAACTGATTAGTAAGACAAATTTAGTCAGTCATGCTCAATTCTTAAATAACAATAGCTTAAACTTAGGTATATATACTCTGCGTATATATAAAGTTCTATCTGCATTCCGCTAATGATTGCATTCCTTGCGAGTCTTGCGAAGTGAAATATCTGTTTGTATTTTGACTTTTTCTTGGAACTAATTATATGAAACTTTTTTACTGGGCTCCAATTCCAATATAGTGACATATTTCACTATAATATTTTACTATATAATTTGTACAATACAAAGGGATAATATATCATATAAGGTGCAACTTTGGAGAAACAGTTTTTGTAAAAACTTTTGCCAACATAAACAACATTGTGTTCAGCATAAATAGTAGTATAAGTCAACTCGGTATAGGTAGTTGTAAATATATTTGCATGTTAGCAACTTTTGAGTGTCAATTTAACAATTTTTTTCCAAAAATGGAGTTGGCATTTTTACATTAAAAATATACTTGATTTCTCCAAAATTATAATCATTATACATTTTACTGATTTTTTATTTGGGCATATTTTAACCACTACCTACATATTAGCCAACTTTGTTGTATTTATATATTAATTTTTAGGTAGTTAATGTACCTAGCAGCTTAAATATTGTCCACATGGCAAAACTTTGGGCGCGTCTCAGCAGAAAAGATTTCTTAGAAAATCGCATGGACATCATCCTCACTGAGTACTGAGTCACTCACATTTGTAAGGCTTGCCACGATACCATGCCATGGCAAGTCGAAACTAATTCGGATGATCCTGATAGTATTACTTCCACAGTAGGCAGTCTGAAAGGAACACTTATTATGCTACTATGTCTTATACATATCTATGTGATCGGTTACAATATCTATATAATTAACGCAGAGAGTCAAGTCAAACTGCAATAAAGTGGAGTCATGAAAGTCCAGGAAGACTCCAAACAAGTACAACATAGTAAAGATCTAAGCGCATGTAAACCACTGTAGAGACAACAATACACATTTACAATTTACATATTGGTCTTACATGGTTTGTATTTATGTGAGAATAAACATCCATATAAGTACTAGTCTGCGGCTACAAATATGTATGGCCCAAATGCAACCCACAGGAGCCGGTCTGATTTAGGTGCCCTTTACTATGCTTTCAAAATGAGTAGCTAACCTTTAAACTTGGACGGTCAGAAATAGAAAGCCTGTCTAGTGTTATGCACTATTTCCGAAAGCTGTCTAAGAAAAGCTTAAGTGCCTAGACAACCAGAAATCGGTACAAGTCGTGTCATTTATTGTAAGTGCAAAGTCTATGACTCAACTTTGTTCCAAAGTCATTTATGACTCTATATGTAGTATCCCTAGTTGCAAAGATGAGAATCCATTCAGGAAAAGCTCTTAATCCTTTAAGTAAAATAGTGCCATGAACTTGAGGGAATATTTTTCGAAATAAGAAGTTCTTTCAGTACATTAAATTAACATCAAACTAATTGCTAACTGAAAATGTATGGAATAATAGAGCAGTGTTTGTTTTAGCATTTGTCTAGAAAGAAATACAGTATTGCTGTGTTTAAGTACCTACTCTTGCAAACACAAAGTGAAAAGATGTTTTGAAAGGACTCTGTTTTACGCATGAATGTCTTTGATAGAAAATAGGGCGATGAATATATTTACACAAAAGACAAGAAAGTCTGCCAGAAATGGTTCATTTGAATAAGTACCTATTTGTGTAGTATGTAGCCAGTGGCTATAGTTGTAGGTATGTGTCTATGTGCTGTTTACCTTACATGACCTGCATACAGAAGATAGATTCCCAAATCCGATGTATATTGTAACATAGTAGTAGCAGTATATTATTGCTAGCATCAGATTAGATTTTCATGGTGAAGCATGGCTTTTGGGTTTTCTCAATCCTCTTTAATACATATTATTGGAAAAGTCATGTTTATGGTTATAGTAGTGAGTCCTCGGGGTTCTCGTAGTGGTAGTTCTAAATAATATATGAATCCTTACACCATATAAAAGAAAGTAAGGAGAACATGAAATGTACGGCATGCACTTTTATATAGCACAACAGAACAGGAGCAAAGCAATTGAAGCCTAGTAACTTGCAATAAAGCAAGGAAATGCTATGTGCACATAGACGGAATCTAATACGAAATTGAAGGCTAGTTGGAAAGTCCAAAAGGGAAGGGGCAAAACAAAACTTATCGTTAGAGCACTGACTCACTTCTATCCTCTTTTGTGTAGCATATAGGTAGGCACTTAATAGCGAGACAGCCTTAAGGAAAACATGCCGACTACCTAAAAAGAAGTATGAGAAAGAGTTAAAAAATGCCCTGTACAGCGGCATAGAGTTCCTCCGTAGCAAACACAAACAAGTTACGATAGGTTCAGTAGTTCAGTTGCCCCCTTGAACATGGTGGAAGAAAGAGCATAATAAGTAAGGTGCCTACCAGATAGAAGGAGTCTAGTTCCTTCTTACTACGTTTCATTTAGTATTTCGGCGCAGTGGAAATCACAAGTAAGTGGCAGAACTCCGTCTGACTGATTGAGACTGGACGGAGAAAGCTCGCAAAAAAGAAAATCTTTTTACGCACACACCGAATACCATGGTAGGTACACTCGTTTTTCTGTAGCCCCATTACGTGCCTCGACTCGGCTACATATTTTCAACCCAACTCTGGGTTTCCCAATATTTACGTAGGTATGGCTATAGGTACTTTATACTCGTATACTATGCACATGTAATGGGAATTAGGAAAGAACATTAAAGTGTTTGGGTAGTTTACATCTTCTGGATCTGGCAGGCAACATTCGTGCAGAACCCACACGAATCCGCAAAAATAGATCTTGTGCAGATAGTTAGAGCAATAGACATTGCCATACACAAGAGTCATGGCATATCACATCCCAATTGCCAACACATGAGATACGCCATTCGATCTCTGCCTGTCGTTTGCATCATTTATCACAGTATGGTCACAAATCCCTCCACTTTGTCCCGACTCACTCCATAACCTTAAACTTATTATGTTGCCATATGATCTTCAAACTTTCCAATTCCCCTCAGTTATCTAGCATTAGTACGAGAGCTGAGCTGAATTAAACCCTCGCACGACACGCTTTCATTTTACATATTCATACTTTTTCTTGAGATTTTAAGCCAAAATACATTTTCCTGTCAAAAATCTTTTATTCGTATAATAAACTTTACTATAAGAATAAAACCATTTCTATTCAAGTTCCAGTTGACATAATTTAAAGTCAATCCTAAAAACATATTATACTGAACCAGTAAAACCTTATCACACACGTATACGTGCTCTTGACATAATATTGTCTCTATAGCATACCTACAAAAACCCAAGACACAACCACTCGGCTCCCCCAACTCCAGTAGTGTAGGTAATCAAAAGTATAATATTTAGATTAACTTATAGGTACTCATTTGGCCTTTTACATACTGTAATTGCATTACGGATATATTTATAAGCTGTAAGATTATTTAAAAAGTTAATTAATTTTCTGTCTTTAAATCAATTCTATGATATTTGTACTTAATGGTTGTAATTTCAGTGGAATGTACTTGTATGTGTGATATAGTATCTGCCTATAACCATTCTGAAATTAAAACCAATGGCAATATTTGTATTATTTGTCCTCGTGTGTCAAGGACAAAGTTAATAGCTTTCTATTCTGCTAGGAGACATTGTGATTAGATACATCAGTTGCAAAAGTCCGTAGCTAAATCATAGAAAAAGTGAGCGAGGATGACATTCTGAGTTTAGTGAAGTAGAAAACCATAAAAATGGTGGAATTAATTAATTCTGAGTTGAGATCAAAGAGTAGGAAGGATTCCTGTAGCATTATATGGTTCCAGGAAATTCCAGGGTTGGTGATTGTGCAGAGTCATTGGTGTCTAATGTAAATCTGAGCTGTAGTGTTATTTGATCAACAGAGGAATTGAGTTCTCTCTCTGCTCTGAGCAATCCCATCACATCATGAGAAAGTAATTTGCAGTAAAATGAGATAAGGACTAAAGTGGCGAGATGAGTCTCTATATGTATGAGTTGGGCAATCTGGCTAAAAAGGAAAGAGTGTGTGGTCGGGAGATCCAAACCCAAATTCCGTTTTCCGGTTTCAAAGTTATAATCGGTACAAATGGCAGAAATAAGAGCTACGAAGAAAGGCGCTAACACAAAGGTTATATTATCAGAGTCATGGCATGTAGCAATGTTTAGTGTGTCTATCTACAGAGCATAGGAAGGAGGGAAAGTAGCTTTCCCCGGAATAAAATAAGTTACGACTTTCACTCACCAGCTGTAGGAGTATCTCCCCAAAAGCCACTGGCACATCCAATTCTCACAGCCGTTGCAGCATCCGCAGTCGGAGAATCTTCGGCACTGCTCTTCAGACACACGGATGTGCTAGTGCTGAATCGGCGACATTGACCACATTGGCCACTGTCACCATGTGTCACTACTAGTGATCTAGTAGACAGCAATAATTGTCTGGACACAAGTCTTGACATTTGTGAGTGGAAGCGTGTGGCATTATTCAAACTCTGTCCTAACTTTTTCGAAAACGAGAAACTCATCTTTTTCTAAATATTTAAACAAAAGCAATTTAATAATTTCATATTTCATACAACAAAATCATATTTGTGTGGGAGGAACTATTTTACTCACGATATAATGCAAAGTTGAATTTTCGTTTACAGAAAGAAAAGTTGTGGAGAAATATTTCCTGTGGATACTAAAACGAACTCGTGTGTTGGCATATTATTTGTGCTCGAAAATTGATCTCATTGTTCGACTACTATATGTAAATAGGAGCGAGCGAATGACAGAGTTATTTCCTTCTGTCGCTTACTACGTGTGTCGTGTCTTGATAAAGTGAATTCCCGACTTTCGTGATATATATGCAAAATGAATGTGCACTGTGAGCAAAACAAAAGAAAACGCTAATATGTTTATAGGTCTAAAGTGTCTACGTGTACTATGTGCGATATATTAATTCGCTACTCCTACAAAGTTAAATAAAAATGCTTGAAATCATAGGAAGGTATTGTGCAGTAATACTGAAATGATTGTCTTAAATCAAGTCGTACATTGTACATAACACTGTGAACAACAACATACCTTTTGGATCGCACTACATAGAGAGCACTACATAAATACATATAAAAAGGCAAATAGCACGGAGTACATGCACACACTTATTGCATTGCAAGATAAGTGCACAAAAGTACGAAAATAGTAAGTGATCGTGCAATGCAGTCAAATGCTAATCTATGCCTGTAAGTATATCATAGAATAAATCCACTGTGACTGTGACTACTTGACTGTATGACTATTTATTTTGCACAGAGGAGAATAATGAATGATTGTTACGAAAAGTTACGTCACGTCCACATCCCATCGCGATATGGCAACATCAAAGACGACGACCACTTTACTCTCAGGCTGAAATGTACGTGCAAAACCATTGAAACATACGTATCCGATATCTCCATATAGATAATATTCATCTGTTTTGTCGTGGCTTATATACTCTACATCAGTCCCAGCTCACTCTTACTCTTTTGAATCCCTCGACTTAATCATCATCAGATACATATTTACAATACACAACTGTCTAACTGTATGTATTATGTGCATAGCAGTATTATGTGATCAGTACAATTCAGTTAATGGTTTAGCTGTGGAGCATTATTATTATATCTCTTATTAATAGAAATAGAGAGTTGGCTCATTGTGTGCTGCACTGAGTACTAATTTCAATAACATACTTACACAGAACCAAATAGGACAGACAGAATAATGCAAATATCAATAGTATTGCTATAAAGGTATACACTTAGACGTTCATATCAGATCCACTCCTACTTACTTGTATTATCCCCATAATACATTCTTATGCATATTATACACTATATCGACATGAACTACTAACTATATTATTGCATAAATTAAAACTACACCTTTTACTTGACTTACTTTATATCAGCCTATATTTGCATTTACATTTCCTTAGTATCTTAGAACAACAAGCTTTACAGTAATTAGAATATCATTTAGTAGTTAACATACCAATATAATGATCCAAATGTAAATCCAGATCCTCGAGATAATATTACTCTATTGTCCTAAACTGTTAAGTGCAAGTGCGAGTGACATAAGACGTACGAGGATTTTATTACATCATCGGATCACACCATGAGATACTCCTTTTTCAAAGGATTACATTTCACTAACACTTTTTCAAAACAATTCCCTAGATCATTTTCACTCAAGTCCAGTTAATTTTCGGACCCCATAACCAACACAATTATTTACATTTAAATCTTCCTCACTACTTAGTATGTGAAATCTAAATTGGTACGTACCTTTTATTATTTTACAATCCCCTAACTACTTTCATTTATTTTTATGTCCCGTTTGTTCCCTTCACCATCCTTGACTTTTTTTACTTGTTTTTCGAATCTATTTTGTATCTACATAGACATTAACTTTTATTAACGATCATTTTATTCTCATGAGTTATTATTTTATTATTAAGGTATCAAATGTGCTAGACCTCTCGCTGTTACACTTAATTAACTTTATATAACTTTTATCTCCGTTCTGATTTACATATGTGTGAGGAATCCTAAGATTTTATCTCCTAATTTATTTGCCTTTAATTATTTTATTCTATTGCACCGTGCAATGATAAAGTATTAATTAGGGAACATAATATAATAGCTAACCCAATATAAAAACGCTATTTTCTGTTCGGAACGTTTTATATCAAATCTATTCTGCAGGAGCTAATGAAATCTTTAAACAGGGATTTCCCTAGTGAATAGTGGTTGTGCAAGAATCCAACGATAAGTTACGTATTAGTTTAATGGACTAGTTAGTTTTGTTTTTAATTAGGGATATTGTTGTGTGACTGCCTTGCATCGTGCATTATCAATCAAAGTATTTTATTCTTCTTTGCTATGTAAGTGCACAGATAACTGCTGCACTTTCCTCATTGCAGTTAACCTTACATTTTTTATTTGGAGGATATTATGACATAGTATACAGTACCAGTTTGTTTGTAGAATTACTTACTCTTATCTTCCATATCCCAAACATAGTCTTCATATTCTATAAACCCATCTTCACTCTAGTTTTGTATGAACCGGAAATGTAAGCAAAAACTAACTTCACTGCTATTGTTTCCTTCAACTTTATATCACTTTTAAATGTGCTCACAAATATTTCCTTTGATATGACCAATGTTTTTTGTATGGTTTGACGTTTTAATTTTATTTGTACTACAGAAGTTCATTTTAATGGAGGAATGCATGGAGTACATTCCCATTTGTTTGTGTAGGTGCAATTTTAATAAATTTTCTTAACTTCATTTCCGGCCTTTGAAAGATAACTAAATTGCATTCCGTAGGTAACCGTGGAACATTTTAAGAATTCAAGGGGAGTAATTGGTTATAGGTCATACAAATTCGCTAATGGTTAGATGCTAACTAAAGTAGAGGTTGTGCATCCACATAGGTACATTGATTTATTAAGTAACGAGCGTGTGGTCAATCTGTATACGAAATGGTCCTCATTAAGTGGATATATCTGAGTATAGAGAATAAGGAGATGCATAGGTATATCTATTGCAAATGAAGTTATATTGAAAAATTTTGATTTTTGAAGGCATAGTATTGGTGTTAATGTAGATACGTATGAAGTAATAATAGTGGAACAATAAAAGGTGGTCTGCTATAATGCAAAGGGCTTATTAAGTAAATTGTGTATTATGTCTTATGTTGCTGAAGATCCAAGAATTGCATTGCTTGCCAACCGTGGCCGTGGCTGTGGCCAGTTCCTAGCGGTGAACTGTTCGGCTTGACTTGCTCAAAAATCTTAAACTTTTACAATGGAGCACAGTAAGGAGTCCGAGGCGATTTACGTCGCTCATGAAGATTCTCATATCGTCATGTCTGAGAAGGTACGTTTCTACTAGACTTTGGTTACTCCCAATCCCTTCCTATATGATTATGATATGAAACTGAACAGCATTTATCTAACTGTTATACAGTAATGATGAATGTGCTGTAGAAACCAAATACGTACATTTGCAACTTAAATTTACCTAACTTCAGATTAGGTTTCTTATTTACAGAGCATGTTGTGTTCTCAATCCTCTCCCCGTAGTCTCAGTTTTTTAAAGATTTTACTATGAAAAATAGAATTTGACTAGAAACCACCGGCACTTTCTGTCCTGTCAAATCATAGTTTAGTGCTAGCAAAAGTGTTTTGTTAAGTGTGACTGTGTCTCGCCATCATTGAAACATGTACATAATTAATAGCGTATGTTAAATATGTTTTATATGCATTTTCCGTAAATATTAATTCGCTGCGCAGGTGTAGATTGTGCTGGGTGATCTGGTAATTGTGTTAAATGTCCAAAAAGTGTACAATGTTGATACTTAATATAAAGGTGCAAGCCCTGGCTGGAAGTATCTACCAGGAGTTCGAGCGAATGATAAATAAATATGACGAGGATGTTGTGAAAGACCTGATGCCCCTAGTTGTCAATGTCCTGGAATGCTTGGATCTCAGTTACACAGAAAATCAAGAGCATGAAGTGGAGGTGGAACTTCTCAGAGAGGATAATGAACAACTTGTCACTCAGTATGAAAGGGAAAAGCAACTCAGAAAAAATTCCGAACAAGTATGACCATCATAACCACTTATATTCAATAAAAATAATTATTTCATCCAAGTGCTAACTTGTTTAACATTTTCAATCATTTGTCGCAGAAATTCATGGAAATTGAAGATCAGTCTGAAGAGGAAATTAAAGATCTTTCCAGTAAAATTGAAAGCTTAGAAGCCATAGTAAGAATGCTAGAACTGAAATCTAAAAATGCTGCAGATCATGGTATGTAAATGGCGTTACTCAAGTATTGTTGATTAAATTGTGGGTTGACGTCATGAAAATGATTATTATAATTAGTGTCAAGATTGGAGGACAAGGAAGGTGAGAGCAAGCGAGAGTACGCCAAGTTGCACGAGCGCTATACGGAACTATTCAAAACCCACATGGACTATATGGAGAGGACCAAAATTCTCATGGGCACAGATCGACTGGAGAACTTTGGGATGCCGCCCATGAAGAAACTGAATAGTATAATGACTCGTTCGACGGGCCCTGTTTCTTTTGGTTTTGAGTCATTAGCGAACAATTCCTCCATGCTCAAGTCGTTAGCTAGTCCAAGTCCTGGAGATGGAGCTCCTACTATGTCCATAATTTCTCCCTCGACAAATGTCAATGCACTTCGCTCCTCTAGTGTCAATATGCAGGAAGAGTTGACAATGGATGACGCCAGCGATGGGAACACGCCTCAGGAACAAGTGCAAAATGGAGCGAAAGCCAATAGCAATGTATACCGTGAGTGCCTCAGGAAATATAATTAGTGCATATAAATGAGGAAGGAGTTTTGCGAAGAGTGGAAAATGAACTTGAGTATTTAAGAAAATTCTTTCTATTTTTAGCATCTTCTGTTGCCAACCAAAGTCAGAATCAGCAGGGAAAAAGTCATACGAGAAAGTAAGTTCTTTGGATACTTAAGCATGCAATACATTCTGTTTTTGTTCAGTTTGGTAGGATTATTTGGTGCAATGCTTTTACATAACTACGAATGTAGTTGTGCGTGTTCTCTAAAAAATATCTGTTTTTGCGGATGAATTGCCAGGGAGGAGAGAACAGGAAATACTTTGTATCAAGAGTTTAGCTTCCAAGACGCAGAGCTGGCAGAGGAACCTCCAGAAATCACTGGTACAGTTCACATGCATTATTTCTGTCGCACTAACAATGAAATTTAATGTACGGCATGTGGGGAATACTATTTCAACTATAATGCACATGCAGAACAGATACACTCCAGTTGATATGTTTATGTACTCCGAGGATGTATACTTAGGGGCGCTTGTTGAAAAGATACATTTGCTTTACAGCCCTCATAATGATTTCCTAGACTTTGCTCAGACACAATGAAAATTTGGTTAAGATAATGTGATAGCGTAGCTGATGACATTTAAAATACGGGACAATCGATATGGCCACACTGGAATAGACTCACTTTTGTTTCTGTCTTTTGTAGGGAGTTGGGTTCATCCGGGCGAATATGCTTCTTCAGGTACGTTCCCAAATAAATTCTTTATATTCATATTCATAAATAATTAAAGGATTAAGCCGTCTCGACAGTTACTCTTGTACAAATAACCGATATCTATTGCTCGAACAATGCTGCTATAATGTTCTTTGAAAAGCTCTTCAAAGAATATTGCACTTTTTACTATTCAAACTCAAACGATATTATCCGACTATAGGCCCATGTATAATAAAATCCTTCGTTTTACACTAAAATCATGATTCTTGTGTTTCCTATCAACGTTTACCTTCATCTGACTTATGTACTTATGCTAAATTAATATATATCTTTAGAATTATCTATATAACCTGCGTATACCTTGCTGGTTATAGTACGGTAGTATACGCCAGAAAGTGAACAAACACAACTGAAAAATGTACTGCATTGATACAGCAGTAGATATGCAAAAATGCAACATATCTCAAAGAATCTTATCACATCTAGTCTGTCTGTTTCGTTTACCTATGAAATAGAAAATAAGGCTGCACCGAGAAATAAAAACGAATGTCTGGCTGTAAATGTATGAATAAATTTTAATGTGCAATAATATAAGATAACTCACTTATTTTTGTGTGCTGGCATGTTTTTGTTGAGTATTAACTTCCGACCGTTACTACTGGAGCGATTAATTACCTACTTACGATTGTTGTCGCTGAGTTAATATTTTTTGCAATTTTTAACTACCAAAGCTAAAGTCAATTTGTGTGCTGCTACTGCTGTATTAAAGTTTTATTTCAGTTTTTTATAAAAGTCACTACACAGTAGCCTTAAAATTAAAATTATTTATTCACGCAAAGTTATTACACGCAGCCCGGCATATTAATAAAAGTTAATCTAGTTAATATTTTTATATTAATTACGAAATTAAAAATATGATTTACATTAATTTAATTTGGCTTTTTTGGTCTGTTGGTGCAATGAATTTTTCTGTGGTGTGTGTGTAGATGTTGGCAGTGAAAATAGTTGTGACTCCCCTACTACGCACTCGTCTGTGAATGGTACAATATATTTTTCTTGCACCCTTTTCTATCTACTTATCTAAATCTATGAACTATACCTCTGTATTCATTAGTGTCATCTTTCATTTTGATTTTGCTCACCTCTCATTTAATTTTGATTTAGATAGTATCTTCAAAATCTTTTATTTCATTTTTATTTTGTTACGGCACGGCTTTGACAAAATATTACACATAGAAAGCTTTCTTCGTTCTTCCCGTAAAGTAACCAAAAACAGAAAAGAGAATAATTCAGCTTTCTCCACTTGCCTGTTTCATTGTAGATTGAAACCTCCGCTTGCCACCTCAACAATTCAACATAACAAATTCGCTCAAAATTTTAATTTTTTTTAAATATTCCGTCGTATGCAACTTATTGTTGCAAATCGGAACTGAGCATGAAATAAGAGTAACCAAGCAAAAGTTCTTTCCAATGAAAATGACAACATTTCTTATTGTAGCATGTTACTTAATTTAATTCAATTAATGCAGATAATCAGGAAAAAGTACTAATACCGGCCGGATGCTAATACTAACAATTATAATTAAGCTGAAAATAGTTTATTAATGCAATTCAGAGGATTTAGTAGCAAAATTAACAAATGAACCTACAAAGGGCAAAATTATGTCACTTCTCGTCTAATAATCATAGTTAGGCTAAAAAATAATCTCTAATAAATGTTGCAATTAATTTTCTTTATTTCCGGTCACTCACTTAACTTCTTCCGTAATTTACGGAATGTTGTACAGTCAACGATAACTTTTTCGGTAAGAATAAAACAACTTACATGTACACGTACATCCCTAAATGATTTCCCACCCACTTCTTATTCTGTGATTCTTCTATGCTTCTTATGCAATTAGATCCAGTAGTATCTTCCACCCTTCCAACTCTATCGTTATTCATTTACTTAGTAATTATCAAATAATTCACCTTCAATTCAACATCTATTTTTAACTCTTGAAATCCCTTTGTCAAGTTTGTCATCGCTGTAATACAAATGTAATACAAAAATAAATATTCAGAGCTTTGCTTGCCCTTGCTAAATATATTTATCCAATTCCCTTTCCGAAATCAGAATAACCTAATAATTTACATAACTTTTGTAATCCATTAAAAACCTCCCAATAACTAATGTTTGCAAACTATACTGTGGTGTTGAATTTAATGTATCAAAATCTCTTTTTAGTACATTGTAAAATTATGTTCCATTTAGATTTCCTTTCAGTGAATGTTAATTCAGAGTTATTTGCATTCTATTTGGTTATGTAAACTTGATATTTGTTTTAATAACCAATCTTGTAGGTAGCTACAAATGTACATTATATAATAAATGTGTAAATTTTGACGTGAAGGAATGGGGAAGGAGGTTGAGAATTTGATTCTTGAAAATAATGAATTATTGGCTACAAAGAATGCCCTTAACATTGTCAAAGATGACCTTATAGCAAAGGTTGACGAGCTAACTAGGTAAGCTTCTTATCAGCTCCTTTACTTGATAATAACGGATTTGTAGTTTTGTCAAAATGTAAATGTGACTGTTTTGATTGGCAGTGAGCAAGAAATTCTACGTGAGGAAATTGCATCATTACAAGCCGTTAAGAACCGCTTAAAATTGCGAATTCAAGAGTTGGAAGATGAGGTCAAGAAAACAAAAGAAGAGATGGAGAAGAAAGACAAAAACAAATCTGACGACGAGGAAGATGTCCCATTAGCCCAAAGAAAACGATTCACTCGAGTAGAAATGGCAAGAGTGTTAATGGAAAGAAATCAGTACAAAGAGCGTTTCATGGAGCTTCAAGATGCAGTCAGATGGACAGAAATGCTTCGTGCTGCTAAACAAGATCCTTCCTTAGAGAAAAGAAATAACCGAGGAATTTTAAACTTGTAAGATTAATTTCAACAATACCTATAGACCACATAATGCAGACAAAACATTAATTAATATATTTGTTTTTGCAGTTTTAGTAATTTATTCAGCAAGAGCACTCCCCCTCCAGCAGGATTGACAACTGATCGATTGGTGTCAGGGGGAGGGATTGTTCCTCATGGATCTCCCACTAAGTTACCTGGTGGACCTGTACCGACTACTCAGGCTCTGGAATCGATGAGACCCTCCCGAACTGACATGTACCTTGCTTTTCTTATTCTAAATACTGCAAGACATAGAAATATAATCCTGGGGGTGTCGGCTAGCTGCAGTGTAGCTAGTTCTGGCCAGTAGTTCATAAATCTGTATGTTTCCCTGTGTCTAAGGTCAGCGGAGAAATTGCAATTGAGGCGCTTAGGAGACCCACAACAAAGAAGAGATCAAACAACGTATAAACAGATTAAAGCTCATGTCCGTAAGGATGACGGTCGTATGCAGGTAACACAAATTAAACTTTTTGATGTCAGATATGCTAAATGGATATTAATCTCTATATAATAAATAATTGATAATTCTGATTGATTTCTGTGAAAAAGGCATATGGGTGGAGTTTGCCTGCTAAATCGACAAATTCGACCTCCCAAGTTTCCGCCGGAACGAATTCGAAAGATTCACCATCGAAAGGAGGGACCGCTGGAGGATCCGCTTTAGCTCCCACCCCGGTTCATGGAAAACACCTGCCTGTCCCGGTGCCAATTTATTGCCGGCCTTTCATGGAACAAACTCCTGGAATGAAGGTTTTTATTTACACTGATTACTATTTTCACTAATTATTGGTAAGTTGACATACTTAATTGGACTAACAATTTTTCATAGATTTTCTGTGCTTCTGGAGTGGACTTAACTGGGGGTCGTTCAAAACAACGAGAATCGAGTAGAAATTACACTTCTCCTCACGTGTGGATTTGTACAGCTACTCATTCAGCAAGTCGCGTGACGATAATTGACGCTAATCGACCGGCGGATATGCTTCTGACCTTTGATGTTTGCTCTTCCCATCTCTTATGTATTGCTTGTGTTCCTGGTAAGAGGCTGTCCGTTACTATGTAGGGATTAATAGGTTAATTTTGTGCTCTGAAGTATATTCGATTCGAAATATTTGTGTTAGGAGCCAAAGAGGATGATATAAAAGGGGATGAGGGTATATCCTTGACACCGCCAGAGCAAAAAGAAGGAGAAGGTGATAAATTTGGCCAGTTGAGCTTCGTCAACAGTGAAAACGTGGCCAAGGAGGAGTCGAGGATTTCATCGAGACGAAGTAGTAGCGGTAGTAGCACGAGTAGTAGCAGAAAGACTGATTTTCCCAAGACTGAGACGACAAGTGACATCCGGCTGGAGGAAGAACGGAGTGAGGGGGATGGCGAAAGCAGCAGTGAAAAGGAAAACGGCGGCATTTTAGCAAAAGACGACAAGGACTCAACTTACTCCAGTCTACAAAACAGCCTGGAACAAACGGCGTCTCCTTCGAGTTCAGTGGCTGCAGGCAGTTCGCGCGTTATAGAAGCAAAGATGCCCAGCGTGCTACCCACCATGTGGCTAGGGGCTCAGACCGGGTTCGTCTATGTTCACTCTGCTGTCGCTCAGTGGGACAGATGTCTCCATAAAGTTCGTCTGCCTGATTCCGTTTTGTCCATTGCGTAAGTCTATCCATTTATAAAAATTGTCTTAATATTTTAATCGATAAATGATTCCGAAATTAAAATCTTTCATTGTATGTCCAGACATTTGCGGGGTAGGACTTTTGTGTCAATGGCCAACGGAACAGTTGCAATTTTTCGCCGTGGCGTCGACGGACAATGGGATCTGTCCGGGTATTACTTACTAGATTTGTGTCAGCAACCCCACCATTCAATTCGATGTCTTTCTGTTGTTAATCAAGATATTTGGTGCGGATTTCGTAACAAGATTCACGTTCTGGATGTGTCAACTCTACTAGTCAAGGTAATTCTACTTTTCTTTTAATTACATACGGAAAAGTCAGTTCTAATATCAAAATGGCATTTGTAATGAAGAGAGATTTTAATTGCAATGACTAACTTTTTAGACAACATTTGAAGCCCATCCACGCAAAGAGAGCCAAGTTCGACAAATGGCTTGGTGTGGAGATGGAGTTTGGGTGTCTATCCGATTAGATTCAACTCTGAGATTATATCATGCAGAAACTCACGAACATCTTCAAGATGTGGATATAGAACCTTATGTTTCTAAAATGTTGGGAACTGGGAAACTAGGATTTTCATATGCTCGGATTACAGCTCTTCTTGTGGCCAGCCATCGACTTTGGATCGGAACTGGAAATGGAGTCATAATATCCGTTCCTTTGTCAGAAACAACTACATTTTCAAATCCTGTGGGCATTGGCACTAGTTCCAAAAGTCCTGGAACTGTTATCCGAGTAACTGCTGGTGCTGAAGAAGTTGGAAAAGAAATTCCCTATTGTTCAATGTCTCAAGCTCAGTTATCTTTTCATGGACACAGAGACGCGGTCAAATTCTTCGTAGCTGTCCCAGGTTCGCCTTTTCACGACAATTATGGTACTTTGCGTTTCGTATTTACCTATTTTACCTTAATTGTAAATAATATTACCAATTTACCCATTTTGTCTTGCCCTCATTTTAGTCAGTCATTTCTACTCTGAAATTAGCCTGAATTCGTCATCCACTTAGGCCGATGAATGAATGCACTGTACTTCTTAATATTTACATTTAATCCACTGCAGTTAATTAACTAAAATAGTTACTTATTAATTATGCAACCGAGTACATTTTGATGTGGGCATAGAATTTTTTATTTTCATTTTTGCAAGTATATTAAAATATAATAGCAGTTTTAACAGTTCATATATTTAGCCCTTTGAAGTTGATTTGAACTATTTAACAAGTGAGTCATGTTTTTCAGTTTTGACGTGTGAGTTTTGTAGCTAATGATATAATGTCATGGTGTGTTAATTTGTAAAAAGTATTTTGGATGACAACTAAACCGTGATTTCATTTTGGTTAATACAGGAAATTCTACAGCCATTACTTTGTCCACTGAATCCGAAAAAGACGATTCTTCAATTCCAAAGTCAAATTCTATGTTGGTGATATCAGGCGGAGAAGGTTACATCGATTTCAGAGTCGGTAAGTGCGTTTATTGCATGTGAGCGTCATAACATATTGAATTGGCGTGACATTTTCTTTTGCCAGGCGAAGCGTACATTTAATTTGAAAATTTGATTTACTCTAAAGATTGATTTCCTAAGTTGTTTTCGAAATTATGATTTCTATGATGTGGATGTAGCAGTGTTGCTCGTAATGTTGTACGCGACGTGTTATAATTTCTACTGATTTAAGGCTGTTCGGTTCGAATGACAATAGTGGCGGCGTAATTTTGACATGCTGTTGTTTGCATCCGTATTATTTATATATGATTTAAGTGTATTCTACTTAAGCAAATCCACCGGTACTACTAATGAATTAGATTTAAAATTGCTACTCGTACATTGTACTGTTTCCGTATTGCTGTACTGTATTTGTGTTGTATTGTATATTCTCCAATGGTACAAACAGTTGACGAAGCAGACGGGGACACGGCGAGCCATCTTATAGTCTGGAAACTCCCTCATTCGTGCGACTCTCAAAATTCTCTGCTGGAATCCATCGTATTGCCCGAATCTCCTCCGCAGTCTCTGCAACTGCCCCCGCCTTTGCCAACTCCATCTGATGATAAATCCCGTTCTAAGTCTGCCTCTCCCGTCCCCAATTCCCCCCCGAAATCCTTAGTCCCCGAAGAAAGTCAAGAAATGGATAGTCCTTCCCCATCACCTCAGTCAGAAAAAGCACGTCCTCCATCTCCTCTTAATTTTGAAACTAACTCAGAATCTTCTCCTGTCGTAGGGCCAGGGCAGAGTGAAGAAAATTCGAATGTAGATTCTAATTCAGTAGAAACGGAAGGGACGTTAGTGTCAACAAATTAATTTTTTGTGGTCAATTTTACAAATAAAAAAGCGAATACTCTGCTTACTTACAAAATGCAATTGTAATGGGCATTTTTACGAAATCAATTTAGTTTAGAGTTTAGAATAATAAGTTGCCAATAAGGAGTCTCCTTAAGCCCTTATCGAATGAGGTACCAATTACCAAATGTATTACAACACAATCAGATCAAAAAAATCAAGTATTAATATTTTATTAGTAGCTAATCCAATTTAATTTGCAATCTGGAAATTCTTTCGGATTAAAGGTTAGTTAAAATGCTTAGGCGTATCATTTGATAGTTTTCTCCAGTATTTTCACACGAGGCTGCTTAAATTGAATTCCCTCAGCTAAACGAACTCCGGCTCGTACAAATATGCAAGGCAGCCTTAAGTTGTGAACAAAGTTCCCTGAATTGAATCTCCATTGTCCCAATCCAATAATATCCAACCTGAGAAACAAATTGGCGTGTCTTGTTGATCAGAATTGTTCATTTGACAAAATACAACGTACGTACGTTCATATTCTTGTAAGTGAGCCTTGCGTTGTTTTGTTTACCTATTTTGTTCATTCCACAATTTTTAATTCTAGAATACATTCACTCCAGCTAATAGTGTAAATTCTTTTTGTTTTCTCTTCTGAAATCCTTTACAGTAATAATATTTTCTGGCTGCACTGAGCACATGCTTCAAGTTGATTCATATCCACATTCTTGCATTCGTTGTTTCATATACTGTAATATTATGCGATGCGACTTTAATAATCTTTGTATTGTACCGTTGATTGACTGTCTGTAAGAATGCTGTTTTGTAAATTATGTCATTGCAATATTATTGCCTGAATTGCCGCAGATTATTAACGGCTTTCCTTCCTGTAACGTTTGACAAATTAGTTTGGATTAATGTTTGACGTTTCTTGTCCTCCTACATTAAACACTAAACTCTTTAATTTGGTTCTCTTATTTTCTTCCCGAAACCCACAAGCTTCCTAACACTCGTTTACAACCCCCCAAAAATGAATCTAACACAAAATGCTATGATGCGACCTTTACGACTTTACTTCCTCTGATTGTGAATCTAATACACGAATTTTCTTCAATCTTGCTAATTGTAACTATAAAACTTGGCTAACTGTATACTTGTAATGATACATCTGTACGATGTCACTCGCTGAACTGTCCCAACGTCCTAATTGCCTTCTTATACTTACTAAAACAGAAGTTCTTCTACCAAGACTATTCTGCTAAGAACGTCTGTGACCAGCAATTAAACCTTCTACAAACCTACTTTAACATCTTTTTAATTTATATAAATACTACATTTTATTGCCGAGACTGTCAATCAATGTGGATACTTTCGTTTGTACTGCGAACTAATTGTAGTTATTCATTTATAAGTAGTCGCCATTGTAGACGCCTTGTAGAATTGGAACAAATATGTAGATATATATTTGGTAGCGCATCAAGCAAGTGTAATGCAATTTACAAAAATTATCTAATTCATTCTGTATTGCCATGTACATTATATTTTGTAACGTCTTGTTTGATCTTAGAATTATGTACTTGTATATAGATTTCTATTTTGTCACTTTTGCCACTTTGCATATTTCGTGGGACTTGGTCGTTTCTTCTAAATTAGCTTGTGTCCCTTTAAATACTATTTCAAGAAACTAAATCACCAACTATTAATTACTTATTATTGCACACGGACAATGCGAAGAAGACATTGCACAATCTAATCCGAAATTACCCGATTCTATCTTTTTTATAAGAAACATTTTCTAATTTAGAAGAAACAACCACTGTAATTAGTACTTTTTACTTTTATATTAGTAACTAGAGTATATA
>JABASH010002227.1:0-21231 GCA_019776445.1 Tomocerus maximus
TAGGCTTGAAAAGAGAAAATTATTTCATTTACATTGCGAAAATATGTTTTCCTTTTTTCAGACAAAAGGATTGTCTAAATATATTTGACCTAGAAAATTAATCACGCATAATCACTGATTAATGGTATTAGGTACCTGGAGAAGAAAACTGAAAAGAAAAGCAGTTGAAGACAAAGGAGTCGTAAAGGAGCGGGAAAATGGGGATTGGTAAGTTTCGTGCATCGCGGGCTATGGACCAGAATTCAAATCTGAGATAAGTTTCAATTGAAGAGAGACAAAGACAGTATTGTTTATGGGTTGAAAAGGGAAAAAGTAGTATACCTTAATAAGAAAATAGTATTAGGGCTAATGTCGTCATTCTGGGAGCGGGAGAGTGGGAAACCGAAAAAGTAAAGTTAATAAATAAAAACGATAAAAGGAAGGAAAGGAAAATCTGTCAAAAATAAATATTTATCCAAGTCCCCCGCCCACGTATAATGTTTTCCATGATACAGAGAGAGTGAAAAGCCGTATAAATAAAGCCGACTGGGTAAGAGGTGCTTAAAGGAATTCTCCTTTATCTAACAAGAGCAAGGATCTGAATAACGCTCAAGTGTGAGCATAGTTTTATATCTGTTGACAAAAAAGCTCTTTGCCAGATTTTGTCAGATTCCCTTTGTTCCTTGTGAAATGGATTCCTTTTTTTGTATACTCGGTAATGAGAAAAGTTCGCAGGGATGGGAACGACATCCTTATAGTGTACATTTGCCGAAAACTATTTCGACGGTTAGTAAGCCTTTTACGGAGAGAAAGCCAGATATTATTTTCAAGGGCGTCGTAATATTCCTCCATTGCTCTAGCATGCCATATCAGGCAAGTTTTGTCATGTCTTATGATATTTCTCTGATGTGAGTGTCTTTGCAATGTGTGTGGGGATCCACTACCATAAAAGTATCTTTAGGACGGAATAAGAATGGGACTACCTACCTACGTACTAATATAAAGTATAGCAGAAAAGTGTCTATAATCTGGCGGGGTGGTGTTGGTGGGCAGGCGGGTGTAAGGAATCCAGTGTAAAGGATGTTGTAGCCGATGTGTCTATGTATATTATGTGTACATAAGATCTTGTTCACCGACAGATACCTAAGTAGTTCCCACCTTTATGCTCCTAAGCTAGGTATACATGATGTAGGTGGAGAAACAACGGAAGAAAAGCAGTAGAAGTGTTGCATAGGATTGCCAGAGCAATAGGACTGCATATAAAGTAAAGTGTACTGACAGTAGTCTCTCTGTGAAAGTGATGTTACAATGGTGAACAAGAATGTAACGTGAGATGTAAATGTGTTAGAATGGTGCCGAAGCGCATAGTTTTCTTGCATGCTTGGAAACTTTTACGACTCACCTGAGAACCATTCGCACACCGCAATTCCTTATACTCTTCTTACTCAGATAAGACTTGCCGTGCAAATGCAAAAGTCCACTCATTTGTACTTTGTGCACTACACGTGGGGATGAATATTCGGATTTAATTCAACCTTGAACCATGATTCTCTGTGTATGTGCGTGGAACATGCTAGTTAGGTAGATTAGGCGGTGTAACTAGGAATGTAAAACAATGTGCTGGGAATATTATTTATTTTATTAGGCCGAGTGCATGGGAAGTGAAGGGAGTGACTCATTCAAATAAAGTCACCGCCACGAATCCTTACTCCACACACAAACAACACATTTTAATAGTTATTCATGCTATCATCTCCTACATTTGAAAACTATAAATAATACAGTAACTATTTACTACAGTGGCTACCTACCCCTTTTTCTGTCTTAGTCACGACTTCCAGGACTATTTATAGGTAAACAGTAGACAACAAGTTTTATATACGAAATGCGTCAAATGCTAAGACAGAAGACAAGACAAGAAAAATGAGAAGCATTAAGCAATTTCATATTCATAGATCTCCGCTGCAAATCTGTGCTAAACAAAAGTCCTTGTAAATGCCATTAGTAGATAAAGGCTTCACTAAAAGCGAAAGTCATAGAAATCACAGAAGTATTCAAAGAATGCCAAGAAATTAGAATATGAATGAGAGCACTTTGCTCTCTCTCTCTGCCGTCGTCTCCGAATAAAAAGGTGAAGCTAAAGCTGCGCTTTTAGTGAAAACCAGAGTGGAATTATTATCAATTGGTGAGCCCTATATAACCATTAGACTCTTTAGCTTAGACCAATCTCGTGTTAAGAATGTTGCTTTGCCCTATATCTTTTACGATGTGTTTAAACCCAATGGACATTCCTCTACTTAATACTATAGCTCAAGTTTACTGTTCGCATGTAATGATGATGCCCCACTATACTACTCATACCAGTTTCTGTGTACCTATTTGTATTTCTAGTATCTCTCCACTTACTTTTACCACTGTAATAATAGTATGGATACCTCTGCTCTCTATATAATGTGTGAGTAGTAGTAGCAGTTGAATAATACTCTCTCCTTAGTGCATACGCTAAATATATCTTATACTACTAGCACATATCTCTACAGACGAGTAATAACGATAACCATAGATTTGAAATGCACTTGGCAAACTAATTTCATCGTTTTTGCCTTTTAAACTAAATCCTGCACAACTAGTCTAGTTTACTGTATTCTATTATATTCGAATGCAAAGGAATGGCCCGTATTCCAGATGTAGTTGTAACTCCAAGTAGTAACAGTTTTCCTGGCCGTATGGGCTCAACCTACTCATATCCTTTTGTTTCTATGTGTGTAGTAAGTAGTCAGATCTCAGTCAGTGTCTATGTTTTTAGTGAGTCTGTCTGTTCTCGCTCGATTCAGTTTCAGAATCATTGAATTATGTCAGCACGTGTAACTTCCTACTGCATTCTATGTACAGAATACAAAATACTGTCTCTTTATTCTTGCCGAATGTATACACATACATTTTATATCTATTGTATGTACTCGTGTACTTGAACGCAACACTCTAAACTCATACTATTATGCATTCAATTCTTCTGTTGCGTCCTCCTATTTACTAGTGGGTGGCATAATATTATCTGCTTCCTCATATCACTATATTACATTTTGGTCTCCTAATCTCCAACAGGAAGTTAAATAGGCTAAAATGCATAAACTTTAATTTTACCTCTCCCACTGGAACATTTGGCAGTCCGAACCAATTTCATTTCACGCTTTTAGTAATATCATAACAACATAACCTAAACTACCACTATACATACATACAGGCTGTTTATATGAATTAGAGTGTTATACTTGAGAGTATGGAAATCGTATTGCAGAACACTTTTTCCACAAAATTATTATAATTCCCATTTGTAGAATTGGGACTTGAAAGAGAACGTAGTGAGCTATATTAATTGTGTCTCCATAAATTGTGTCATGTCTCCTCTTCTCTTTTGGGATTGGTATGGGTTGTAGTAGGTACAGGTACTTAGATATACCAACAGACAGGTTACAAGAACACATTGACCTATAACAGAAGGAATTCTGGGAAATGGAACATGGCTAAGAACGCGAGGACCTAATTATGCAAATGTGAAACAAATTGCAGGGTTTCCAAGGAATAATATTTCAAAGAAGTCTTTGATAGTGCGTTTTGGTGAAGAAGACACAGGACGTTAGTGCTGTCTGATGTGATGTGAAGTGATGCAGTATAAAAATGATATAATTTTATATATCTACCTTAGGTGGAGAGGGGTAAACGAAAAGTGAAGATGGGATAGAATTGGGTATAGCATATGAGGTTTTTGTTATTATGCATCAGATGAGATGCAGCAAGGTGCGCTTGACATCTCTCTCAGAGCACAGCACCATCGAATGTAAGTACCATAACTTATGCTTATAGTTGGAAAATTTCATTTCGTCTTGAAAGGAAACGCCGCTGGTATGACCTCCTCTCTAGTTGAGTTCACTCTCTCCCACTCTGATCTGCAAAAAATTGCAGCGTAGCCATTTTCTAATAAATCAGAAAGGAAAGCGATACAGACATTATAATATATTAATCTATGGAATAATATTTGGGAAAATGTTCCGGTGAAAGTGGGTCGTTGTTAGGAAATGGGAAGAATAAGAGTTGTATACAATTCCTGGATAGTGAATTTTTTTGTTACGTTAAAAGACTCGAGTTGGCTTCTCCGAGTATTCTCTGCAAAAACGGAGCTGTTTATTACACGTATGTGTGATGACACGGTTTGAACATGTTCTTCAGGCTCAATTTAAACCTATCACAATGTCTATATACTTTCACTGAGCTCGAACAGTTTGCATCGTATACAGGGTATACATAGAGAGACTTTCTCCAAAATTCTATTAACCTTTTCTCATCACACTATCTAACTTATTTATTAACCCTTTTCCTTTTACTCTTCCATAAGTCTCTAATTGAAATTAAATTACGATACATTCTTCATTACGAAGTAAGAAGGGGAAAAAGGATTTCAAGGGGAGTTAGAAAAGATTTCACGCCTCTCTTTCTCTCTCCGATGACATTTAGCATTCCGGAGAAAGTGCATATCGAAAGAAAGTGTTTCCACCATGTGTGCGTAGCTAACGTACCTGGTCGTACTATGTGAGAAATGAGGATGGGGAAAGTTGTTCGGAAAAGCTTTCCGTTGGTGGGTTGACGTTGACCGGCTTGTGTTGAGTAGGATGGAGTTAACCCGTTAACCCGTAGGATACGATACGATAGTTGGCGTAACTTGCCGAAAGTTAAGTCTAATGTCAAAAGTTAAAAGGGGATAAATGGGAACCCTGTATGTAATGAATCCAGTAAGAGATCGTAGAAGAATTTCATTTTGTGAAAAAGGGACGTGTTCATTACAGCGCTCGTCTCTGAGGACGAGATTTAATTTTGGCATCAATTTTTTCACTTCAATTCCTTACACACATCCACATCACATAGCAGAGAGCAGCCCTTTGTCTTCAGCACCAGAACTCAGCACAGAACAGACGATGACTCGCACAACTAAAGAACATTCGAACAACACTAAAGATCTGACGGAATTCAAAAGTCTTTTCCCGTTAGTTGCTACATGAGCACTCTACCATCTCATTACCACCTTGTTACAAACTTTTTTATATCATTCCTTACCTTTGTACAATGTAAACTTGTAACTTTCTTCGTAACTTTTGTAATTGACTTGACAAAATGCAAAATAGAGGCAAGTTTCGGATGTCACTTGTCCTTTCCTAGACACTTCTAGATTTATGGAGCTTACAACTGCACTACATTATGTTCCTTGCTAACTATGCGTGTAGCCAAGACGGGGCTAATAGAATAGAACAGAATAGCGAAAGGTCGCTATTCCCTCCCACTTTACTTCACTTACACCAAACCCAAGCTAAGCAATACTGACTCAATACGGATATCTCTATTTACTCACTACCTCTCGCCTATTTACCTATAAATTTACATTATTACACTCAACCTTCTTGTTCCTATAACTATTCTTATTACCCAACTCGCACACACAGATGACTATACAAAGACATTCTCTTTACCAATTTATTTACCTTTACGCTCTTGTGTAGACTTATATAATTTATACTACTAGTATAAAGACACTGCTGTTACACACAGCCTAGTTTGCACATTGTATTCATTTACTTCTGCATGGGTACTGTGTACATAAGAAAATATATTGGATTTGTAGGGCGAAGTCTTTGGAATACTACATACGCACTACATTTATGTATGTGTTTACCCACTCTCTATAGGTATACGTCTGATAAATGCACTAGCACACAGATACATTTAAGTACATAAATATACTGCTTCCGTTTATTTATGCCTTGCCTTATTGATTAATGAGACTCACCTTTTACTTACGACATGGTTACATCTGTCTTTCGCACTTGACAAATTACATGCCTTAACCTTTACTTTTCTTAAACTTATATTCTAACATACGTAATGTAATCCAAAGTAGCTTCTCCACTCTGACTGCAATCATCATAATGCTACATTACTCCACACGACTTCTATATATCAGTATCATGTTGAACTATGCCAGACCCGCTCTGTGATACCTTTGTAATGCATGCCATTGTGTATGCATTATGTCCGTATTAAATACCACGTTAGAAGTTTCAATTCAATAGAGTGGGAATACATGTAGGAACTTTCTTAATAATAGAGTTAGTGGAATAAGTATAGAATATTCTATTATTATGCAAAACTACCACCACCTGTCTGTAGTGTCGTGTCACATGAAGATATACTACCAGTGTACATTTATTTATAACCCTATACTATAATTTGTTCTTTTCTTTCACTTTTGAGCATGAGACGCAGAATGCTCTATATTTCAATATGATGGTTCTAAGTAGGTTATAGGTAAGTCGTTCTACGCATCGTAGATAATACCTTTTGACATTTTAATGTGTTTAAAAGGAAGGCTTCGTGGCTTTGGGAAAGTCACCTTGTAAATGATTTGGTTTAGGGAAGAAGAGAAAGACATTATCTTTGTAAAAGAGCAATTAACCGCCAGGACATATTCAATATCAGTTTCAGATGCATTGGGGAATGATGACAATATGAAATGGATTCATAAGCCGGGCCGGGAAAGAAGGGAACTCACTCAACGAGTTTCTCCAATTCTTTATCCCATTGATAGCATCTCATGCAATATATTAAGTGGGATAGCACAATAGAAAAGCAAGACAGGGACATGACTACTCCTACGTATCTCTATAATATCAGCCCAAATTCACTCTCAATCCACTACTATATAATAAAGGTTTCTAATGCATCTGTCTGTAATATAGAGGGAATTAAAGTTGAATAAGTACTTACTAGAAAACAGATAAATAAGCATCGCATACCATAAATGTATACATCTCTGCAACAAACTGCCTGCCTCCCGACCTATCTGTATATTGTAAACTGTAAATACACAAATCTTCCTTTTCTATTTCTGTAGCTTCATATTATGCACACGTATAGCTGAGGGATGTCTAGTATACATAATATTGAAGTGAATTATACCCTGTCTATGTATATAGTATAGATGTGGTACAATAAGTAATAGAAGTGTATTGTATTATATAGATTTGAAGAGAGAAATCGTATGTGAGTGGAATGGAGTGTGTATGTGTAGCAAGTATATATGTGTAGAGCAATATATAAAGAAGGTCATAAAAAAGAATAAAGGCTATATGGTTGAGTGTGTTATTGTGATTGAGATGTGTAGCTTACTTTCTTCCGTAGATTACTATGGAATATTGGATTTTTTGTGAAAGCGAGCCGGAGAAATGTCTGGAGAGAGAAGCTTACCTTTTCTATCGCTTTGCTTTGGTTTTCTTTACTTTGGCTCTATTGATAATGTAGAGGGAAGTAGAAAAAACGTCTTTCTATAGCTGAGAAAGCTTTCTATTAATCAATACGAGAGAGAGACTGAATGCTACTCATCTCTATCTACATCTCAATATATATCAGTATCTCACATACACAGCCAGTCAACCAAAGTACAGCATATCAGTTCACAGACTGATCGTGAGTGAGTTGAGAGAGCAAGAAGGAGAAGACGAGTCGACAGACAGACAGAAAACACACTCACACACACACACACATACACGCAGGGCTACAAGGACTAGTCAATACACGACAGACAGACAGAACGGATCCAATAGTCATGCAATGCAATAGTTATTTAACTTGAGACGAAAAAGTGAACGAATCCAAGTTGACCTGGAAGTTAGTGAAAGATTTCTAAATAGCACGTAAAAGGACAAAGGCTGACTTTTCACTTAACTTTATCTCTCTACGCTTCAGACTAATACTATTTAATTCCTTCTCGTTAATTTGATTTCCTTTTGCTTTGGTTTATCTTTGTTTCCCTGCCCCGGGGCTCATCTCCGAATACTAAAGCCAAATCTCACTCCCAATTCCATTCTCTTTCTCTTCTCTGTGTCTCTAGCAGAATCTCCTCAGTTGACGATCAGCTCACCCAATTGCTTTCATTTGTTCTCTCCAAAAAATATTATTCAGTTGTGAAATCGACACCTTCCTGCAGTCAATTGCCCGACAAACTACCTTTTAGCACTGTAATAAGTAAATATTTAGTTGAATCACAGACGATCAAGGTAGGCTTAAGTCTCTGTCTGTTCATAGCTAATGTCATTTACTTCCAGGTCCTTTGTCTCTTAAGATTATATTCAGTCAAAGACGGTATAAGTAGAGAGGAGGCAATCTTTTTGACTCGTCTTATCTTTTCATACCTTCAGAAGAAGAGACGGGATTCTGAGAAACTTAGAGAGGGAACACAATGATAAACACTTTTCTCAGCTCTTAACCTGTATGTTTTGATCCTCTGGAATTACTCCGGAGTTTCTTTGGGATTCATTGTGTCCATTACTACATCAATTTTTCACCGATTGTGATTTCAGTGCAGATTCCTCGAAATTCCTCCCCCTTCTCACATTATGGATCACTGAGAAATTAGAAATTGCTGAATTAGAATATAGAATGCATAAGGGTGAAATGGAAACGTCTAATTGTAAAGAAATGATAGATAAGTTTGGACGTTATTTCTAATGAGAGTGTGTCTGAGTGAGTGGATGAGTATTCAGCACACGGATTGAAATTAAAGGAGGCAGGCAGGAGGAAAAGAGAATCTTGAGGCTAGAAAATCTAGAGCACTGATATCGATTCTTGTTTCATCTCTCACTTTACATTTCCTCATAACAGTTCACCTCGCAGAGACCGTTCTCTCCCCCCATTACATAATTAAATTGCTCATACTGGGAAATCACATGCATATATTTAATCATAATACTGTTTTACTATCAACAACTACTCAAGAACATCTAATTGAATTCGCATCTCGTTAAATCAGTTTCAGTGGCGCTTTACGACTCTCATAGACACTGGAGCAACAAGAAACAAAAACAGAAATGTTTTCCTATAAACGAAATTTCATGCATTAAATAAACAAATTATGTATTCTGCGGAGAAAGAGAGGAGATGCTGTGAAAGCTCATCTACTTACTTTCTTTTAGAAAAGAGAAAGTGCATGTAGGTATAGGTAACTGGGAGCAGATGCCAGTTTTATCTTTAAATGTGGAGACTATTATCATGCAACTGACTATACATACAACTACAATCTTTTATGCATACAATATTAGTATAAAAGAGATCAGCTCTATTCTTGGGTTAATACGCTTAAAAACAACTTTGAAGGCGTGCTCAAGAGTTGCAAGTGTTTCTCAAGCCCATCACGATGCCACGGCAAGCCATCATCCTACCTTAATACAGCATTCAATTTCCCATCTCAATTCATGCTGATGTGTATTCTGTCTCTGTCTGTCTCTATCCTCCCCTATTTCATCGTACCTATTATATCTCCGACCAGGTGATTATTCTCTACCTACATAAATACGTAGACATACTTCCATTCACCAAAGATACATTTTCCTTTTTTAAAATAAGGAGATACGAATGTGTGCCGCTTTCTCCAGAGTATAGGGTGGAGAAAGTTTAAATCGCTATATACCTCTTCTCATCAAAGGATTTTGTATATGTATAGAGTCAGTTTGTAATCGACTTATTTACCTAGATACTAGTAAGTAGATACTAGTAAGTAGGTATAGTGTGTAGCTAGACATTTTCGTTCTCCAGTCGGTTAGGCCTGCGGGAACGTACACGCATAACTCCTAAGTAGATTCTACACATACAATACTGTAATAAACTCCATAATTTTTATGTAGAGTGTAATAAATTGCATTTGGAGTGCTATAAGTAAATTTCTCTTTTGATAAAGAGAACGGAGCATGATAAAACAGTGAGCATTCACCATGTGTGTCTGCCTCGAATCGAATAGTGAGAGACGCTTATGTATTTTACTGGGAATGTGGATCATAGCCCATAGGTACGTCGTCGACCTAAACTTTACTAGGCTTTGTAGTGTTTTTCCTATGTATTTTAGGTGTATGTACTTCAGTGTTCGCATGTGATATCTAATGTAATGTACAGACTCTGAGTTTGAGCAGAAGTTCCCAGCCCTGCTGTATCTTTATGAGAAAACAATGCAATCTAGAAAGAAAGACGGAATCATAACTTCTGGATTATGTTTCCGGTGGAAGAATACCACCACAGAAAATTGCCAGTCTTTCTTATACCAATCGCTCTATATAAATTTAAACATATACTACAGACAACCGAGACTACAATGTAGCTAACTAAACCTTTGCATATGCATATCAGCTATATACACTGTACATAATATACTTTCCAGGGATCCTTCACTATATTTACTTTATTACCCGGATGGGCCGACCGTGGAGACTTTCCCCTTTACCTTCTTCTTCGAATACCTTCCCATATCATTTAAAGCTCCTATACAGAAGGTGCTTTTACACATTATAATGTCATTGGCTATTAAAACACCGGGTGACTTTGGTTCCTTTGAGCATGCATGGGGAGGAAGTGCAAAAAGCTTGGAATTTACCTTCTTTTATATTACAGCTACAAATTAAAAATTAGAATAACTGATGTAACAATTAAAATAAATGAGGAATCCACTGGAGAAAATTAATAGATTTAGTAGTGATGGTTTAATCCAAAAAATGTCAGTAAATCATGAAAATGTATATGTTGCAGGTAATTTACACAGTCCGGCCGTATACATATGGCTTCGGCTGTATAGTACTTGTATACAGACATGCTGTATACAGATATGTTGTGACTCAGTTTAGATTTAGATTAGAGTAAGACAGTAAACAATCTGCAATCGTGTCTAGCAAGGAAATGGAAAAATTACAAATAATATTTCCATTGTTTCCTGTTGTTGTAGAATGTATTAGTATCTAATTATATTATAAAAAATAACATATTTGTACTGTTTCCTGATAATAACCACAATTCTATTTCAATACAAACAATTTCACTCTAGGTCATAAAGTTTTAAAACATTTTGTGACTCTGAGTTTACAATCGTGTCCAGGAAGAAATGGAAAGATAAATTTTTGCACTGTTTCCTGTTGTTGTAGAATTAGATGCTGATAATATCATCTAATGAGATACTAATAAATCCTAAAACAGCAGTGCAAATAATATGATAAATATATGCAATCTAATTAAAAACGAATATGCTAATACATTCTACTTACAACAACAGGAAACAGTGGAAATATTATTTATAATCTTTGCAAGATGCATGTAGTCTTCCATTTCCTTGCTGGACACGATTTTAGATTGTTCACTGTCTTATTGTGACTCTAAGTCTAAACTCAGAGTCACAATTGTATACAGCCGAAGCCGTATGCATATGGGCGGACTGTGTAAATTACCTGCAACATGTTACTTAAGGTGCGATGCAGTTATTTTGTAACTGGGAGGTGTAACACAGTAACACAGTATGGTAGTGTATGTAGTTTGTTATGTATATGGCACATACCTTTGGAGATTATGCATGTGTTTTCCACTTGGTGGTGGAAGGAAAGTAAAGTTAGTAGATTCAGAGGAAGAGTAAAGAAGACTAAGTACGTACTCGGGCAGTTGTTGTGCGATGCATATAAGGTAGAAGTATAGTTAAGCGATGTGATGGTGTATAAATTTTGGTTTGTTATATTACATTGAGGATATTTGGGTCCCGAGAGCTTTTCCCACTCAAAACGTAATCAGCTTCCAGGTACACAAAGCTTATAGATGCATATAAGTAGTCGTTATGCGTTGTATAAAGAGAGATGTGCACATTATATTTGGAAAATAATAAATATATACTAGGGACAGACTGATATATATTGCCCCACACTTTCTCTCTCATTCTGCTACCTTTCGTTCCTCCTTTTCTTACATAACAAATACGTACACATTGGATAGATCCATCCATAGAGAGAGAACGGAGGGAGCCCCAAACAGTTCAGCTCAGTTCAGTCAGTTTCAGTTGAGAATAGAAGAATCGTCCCGAAACTTTAGTTTTCCTGAATAAAATAGCCGTGGTGGTTGGAATGTATCTGAAAGTCGTTGGCTTCATGGCAAGGACAAAGTGTCAAACATTATACTCCATACAAAAGCGATGCAAGAACTCCAATACAATGGCAGAAGAAGGTAGCATCTGTTATAATGCATTCACCAGCTCCGTAAGAATACAATTCCTCCTCCTGCTCTCCACTCAACATCAGCTCCCATTCCGCGTCAGCCTCAGCTTCAACTGTATATGTTTAAAATGTAAGGAATGAAATCAGAGATGTATTCCGACCACATCAGCATTCAGACTCTGTTTTTCGCTTTTCTTTTTCGAATACCGAGAGTTTTTTTCCTATATTCCTCCTCACTACTTTCCCTACTTATCGTTAGGTATTTCTTATATTTTATATTACCTCTCCACATAAAATATACACTTGATGCGCTATACCTAGAAATTCGTGGGCCGGTAGCCCTACAAAACTACGGAAACAACTTGCATTGCACCATCGCCTACACACCAAGCACAAAATCCCGAACTATACGTAAGAGGACTAGGTACTCCTTGTGGTTAGCACGATGTACAAATGGGCGGTTAAAGTTTTTTTCCGTCTGTCTGATGCTATGTGAAAGATCCGAAGGTATTTGTGTCCTTTTCCTCTACTTCCTTGGTGCTGAATTCGTTTTTGTACTGTGCTGGACTCATGGGTGCACGTTTTTGTGTCGCCTACAAGTTTCCCTTCCTTGTCAGACTTGCTAGATCACTTGAGTCATGTACTTATCCTCAGTTTGAAAGTATAGGTAGCTGTAACACAATATTTCCGAGATCACAGCACGGAGGACGGAGGTACTTAAATGTATTACATTACAGAATACCGTTCATCCTATATGGAATTCGCCAGTCTCGCTCTCCTCCACATATAGCTACTGGCAGATACAAAGATAGATGCACACAGAGAGAGCTGAATGAGTATATTCGTAACAAAATAGAACTCGGGCGTCTATAAACATTCTGCGGAAGAGTAGGCAGAGAAGAGATACACGGAGAAGAGTCGGGAGGAGAAATGATATTCATTTATTCGCATCATCTATCTGACACGCGAATCTAATTCATAGATTTAGGAAGTACTGTGGGATTATACGTATCTTTAGGATGTTTGCTTTGTTGTAGTTGAAATGAGATTTACAGTGGAATTCCCGAGACAGATTGATTTAAGGGTTTAAATCCTTTCCAGCTGTCAACTGAGCTTTCTCAGAAACATGGATACTATTTATGTATACCTTTAAGTCTATAATAATAAGCATAGATACCATTATGCACATATATTACGCAGGTATACGTTTATGAATATATGGATACCCAACCCGCTGTTACCTCCGTATGACTATCCGATCCGATCCGCCTATTTTTTTTCCATGAATTTTATAGCGTGTTTTTAAAGAAATTCTCTTCCTCTTCACCCTTCATGTTGATATCCAATTTATTATAAAAGAGAACTGAGTTTTTATGTTTTTCACGTATCACTTTTATTATGACAACAACACAAACCTAGGTAATGAGTGCACTTACCTTCCTCTGAGCGTAAATAAATATCATCTCCATCCCTTTTTAGGAGAGTCAGGATGAAATATCATGTTACAAATGGAACATAAGCGCAGATTCGGGGAATGGATCCGGATTGCAATGAGATGGGCAGGGCAGTTATGTGTAGATTGGGCCATTCGCTACTCGTAGACATTATGATATCACACTTATGACGTTGTGACATGATATGAATAGAGAGAGCGAGGGAAAAGCGATCGCCGGTGGGACTTTGCCAGTAATTGGACTCCAACAAAACGTGATCAATTACAGATACATTCCATTCCTACTAAACCTACATTTTTCTCTGCGGTAACATTACATTTATGAGAATTACTTCTAGGCACTTCCTTAGTGTTTGCTAGCATACAACAAAACAGTCACGATCTGAATAAAAGTCTCAAGTTCTTCTTTTGATTTATTGCCTACTTTATTGCTATCTTTAAAACTATCTCGTTACACAAGGAATTCAATGACTTTACCCTTTGAATTTTATACAAATAATATGTATTTTCAAGTTCTGGCAGGTATCTATTTCGCAATCCCCGTAGCGTTCTACTGAATTCTAGTATATACTCACGATGTCACGATTCCGGAGCGCAATAAAAGCAGAAAAACGAGAATCTCGCTCTACATTTTCTGTAAAAATGTGCACTCTATTGTTTACAAAGAGCTTGGGGGTATTTCAAGAACTGCAATTCAACAACAGTCTTTACGTGTAATACCGGATTATTGTCACGATAGACATTTTGTCCTTCAAGTTTCACCTTACCACAATGGCAAGTACGACAATAATTTTAGACTATAAAGCCTTTAATGAATAGATCTCCACAGATGCACTTTTGTACGCATGACAGACCTAATGCACTTACAGCCCGAAATAACAAAAGATCTTTCCATGTTAATTAAAAACTCACCTTCTGGCTTGTGCCGAAGTATTCAGCTATGTAGTGAATTTATTTTACACCATCTGATTCCCAAACGAAATTGATACTAGAAAGGGATTTTTAAACCTCGACATCAATTTTACTTACCTTTGAGTAACCTAACTTAACAATTGACAGTGCAATTAATTATGTAATGTGATATCTAATAGGGATATAAAATCGATTTTAGGATTTGAAATGGGAAAATAGCTTTTCTCGGAACTCGTTTTCGAATGTTCATTTGTGGTATTTTTAATTTTCCGAGTCTAGTGTATCAATGTTCTATATAAAATGTCCAGCAGGTGAGCAAAAGTTTATTATCAAAAATGATAGCAGTACTAGTTCGACTGTTCCTAATGAATTTGGATTGGCACAGATTCCCGTTGTGATATAATAGTTTTTAATTATATTCTCTGTAGATGCTTCAGCGGTTTACTTTCTCAATATACTAAACATGGGGACAGTTGCTGTAAAATTGTTTAACCAAAGCAGATAGCACAGTAAAGAGTATGGTATTTACGTCATTGTTGAGATTTTGTTACGTATTCTGCTCTGTGCCAATTTTGCATAATGATTGATGATTAGAGTAGCTAGAATTTGAAAAAACTTATTTTACATAAAAGGTACGAGCAGGAATTAAATTAAATTTAGTCGGTCGCGGCTGAAAGTTACGTAGAAATATAAGGACGACTTTGGTTTTTCACGGGAGTTGCCGATTCCCGAACAAAACTAGTCTTACCGCAGACATGGAATTTAGCTTATTGAAATTGGTTTTCCTCTCTACAATTACAACCGCTATGGTAAGTGTTCTTTTGAATTCAACGTGCAACTACCGTACGTAATAAATAAAACAGTTCAATTTAATTCAAGCATAGTGAAAGCGTAATATGGAAAAGGTGCTTAATTTACTGATTTAGGCAATACACATTTTCCTTGAAGTAAATATTCTGCTGGCTAGATACTTAAAGCGAATCGATAATAATATGAATTTTGAAAAGTACAGCAACCTGTATGTAATGGAGATAAATCTTCGAGGATATTATATTAGGTAGCTGTAAGTAAGTAGGTGTTTATAATACGGAAGCTCGAAGTGTTTATACTTGGTATTTCTGTGTTATCTAAAGTTAGATTGGGGTTGTTGAAACCCATAAAGTCGAGTTCATTGTGTATGCTTTTTTGAGAGAGAATTTTTTATTTGTTTTGCTGCAAACATGCCTACTTACCTAAATGGAAAACTGTTTGAAGAGCTTACATCGACGGACTCCAGTTTTGTTGTGTTGATCATAGGGAGGAGGTATGTAAGAAAGCGGTTACATTTTGTTTAGAACGAATATCGGTAGAATATTAATATCAGTATGCCTCTGTGAGTTTGTATTTTCGGTTTTCCATCTCACCGTTGGCATTTTGGAACAAGGTTTGGGAATCGAATTCAAGGGAAAGGAAGGAAAACAGGAGCCAAAGGAATTTCTTTCATCTTTTGCCAAGCATTTGAGCACTTATTATTATAGAGGTTTTATTCCGGAAATCGGCATCTTATTACCTTTCGTTGTACCCGGTGGGTCGGTTGAATGAGGTATAGCTCGTATGCGAAAAGAGAAATCAGAAGTGAGAATTTGAAGAAGTATAAGGTAGGCGAGCGTCAAGTCAACTCTACTTAGGTGGATGTACTTCCCGACTCCACTGTTCACTTTTCGTTAGTGTCTTTGAGTTTTTCAGCGAAATTTTTATATTTAAGTACATTACATCGTTCATTCCTCATGTTTATAGTCTACTGACTCTTAGAAAGCCGTTTTGAAGATGATTCAAATAGAAATAAACGTTTTATATGCAATAATGCTAAACTGACTCTTTCCTTTTTCGGCATGTTCAGCCATCTGCACTCCGCCCTTTAAGAAAAGACTGGTTTTAAGGCCTATATGTATTCATGTAGCAGTATGATAATCTATAGTCCTTCTTGTAATGCAATGTGTACACTTGGATAACTTTCTTTGCTTGTTCTATTCTGTTTATTATATAAATGTAAATACAAACAGTTGACTCTAGGAAAATGATTTCTCAGTAAACTGATTGCCTCCAGGCCTGGCGCAGAATCTTCAATTTAAGTCAACAACCAGAATGAGTAATTTTGAAGATGTTCGGGTCAATATGAGGTTTACAATAAAAAGTCATGACTCTTTGAAGGAAATGGGCATTTGGCTCCCGCCTTCAATTTCCAAGAATATCCGATATTGTAAAGGCCTCCGTTTCCGCTTTCATTATTTACCATTTATCTAATGTAAGCATTTCTTGAGAGGTTCAGACGACTTTGTATAACATGCTTACTTAATAACAAACTCTGAAAACGGGAGCAGGTGTCATTAATCACGACGCAGATAAACTGACACTTGAGTTGGTTCTATATTTAGTTTGATGTGTACAGAGAACCTTACCTACTAACAAGACAATCCTTTCAACCAGTGGGACATGATGAAAATCTATCTTCCTGACTTGATTCAACGGAAACCTTATACCATGAAGATCATAATACATACACACAAACTAAACTTACTACTTATATAATTGTAGTATAAATACGCCCGAATTTATTATAGAGCATTAGTTACCCGGTTAGGACTATACCTTATGTTATTATAGTAGGAGAGTAATATAGACTGTAATAATATGAACATAGTTTGATGTTTCTAGGAATGCCTGGAAATGAACATAACTTGGAAATGGGAAAGTTATTTCAGATATTGGCCATGACTGAAATATATTCGAGATATTGCTATATAGGTATACACGTTGGGGATTATATTTGAGTTACTAACGTGCGTGTGCGTAAGCGGATTTACTTGTGTCAGATACTATTTCAATAAAAGGCTAACGGGGATCTTAATGTACATGCATACAATATACCGTAATAATAATATTATTATGATGTACTTAAATTATATTATTACGCTAAGCCCCTCATATAGATACTCTTCCGAAACTTGATATTATAAATACTTACTTATGATACATATAATAATATTATTACTATTGGGGTTATAGACGTTTATAATTTAGATATGGTAGTGCAGAACATAATGTGACCACATTTGACATTAGTGCCCACCCATAACAATTTATCGTCTCAATAAGAAGAAATAGTCGGGGAATTATGAAAGCAAGTGAAATTCTGAATGGGAAATGATAGGAAAGCGGAGAAAGCAACACTCGACCTAATTTCTGCTCAAAGTATTAATGCAAAGCGGAGGATATTGATGTAATGCAATGTAATGTTATGTAAGACAAGGGAAAATAATAAGTTATGACTTTTTGTTATATCGTTCTTTAGTGTGTGTATAAAAGAGTGGATGGAGAGTTTGTCGGGGAAATATAATAACTGCTGGAGATAGCAGACCAGTGCTGCGTATAGAGCATTATGGAGAAAGTCTGCATGTACGTATCATATCTCGTTTGTTGTCTTACAAGTTCATATCAGTATTTCTGAGTTGGTAGGACTTGGGATAGTGGAGAGTGGAGCTATAGCTTATTTTTACAGCATGAGCTGTAATAAACTCAATATGTAGCTAGTAGTAAAATGCTAAGGGTAGTATTTGTTGGCGAGGAAAGTCCATGCTTGAAATCAATACTGAGTACTAGCGTACGTATTTTTTTGTCTGACTAAGAGTTCAGCAGTTCTTTCCCACATGTGCCACCACCACAACTTTCTACATATGCCCGAAAAAGTTACAGCACAGACGAGAGAGAAAGAAGGAAATTATAGAGAACTGTGTATAGAAAAACGTTATTGAAAAACGAGGGCTGAATTTAGGTTTGACTAAAGGGCACACAAGCCAACAGAAATCCAGCCAAAAACTGACAGTGGGAAAATTTTTTAAGACTTTTCCTCTGGGGTAGATTTAATGAGTACATGGGGTTTTAGGGGATCTTTCTTTTTGTTTTCCACAAGTGAAAGTTCTCATTTTATTAGTCACTCCTCACTATACTTATAAATCTTACTTATCTGTGTGTGCACTTGTACTTAAACAAAAAGAAATTCCTCTGAGCAGAACAAACCTCAAATGCTAGGCTGCCCTTCTACGATAATCATCGTTGTGAAATATATGGGCATTGAGCAATAGAACTCTCAACTGCAAGAAACCAGTTATTTATGCATGCATCCTACCAGAGAGTTGGGAAATCAATAGAAAAAAGCTTGTCCATTTTGAAAAATTGTCTTAAATGTGTATGACTTGGTCGCTGTATCATTCTGTACTTCGTAAGGAACAGACTCCTGCGTGTGCTGCAATAGTCAAGCCTTGGAATTTTGAGTGTATACATACATATACAGTCATAAGTTCACTGGAGTAGTTAAACAAAGAGAAAGCGGAAAGAAAGTCCGCACATATATCCACATGCACGCTCTGTGATGTATTCAAAGAAAGCACACACACATCGTAGACATTGAGAGTGAAAGAGTGGAGGATTGAGAGAAAAGCTAAGTTGGAAGTGAAAGTGATGTAGCATGTGAAAGGGTAATAACAGATAAAACAATGTAGTACTAAATATAAATGCATAGTAGTACAAGTAAAAGGACACGTTGGAGTATTAGTCTATCTTGCTCCAGTCAGATAATGTTTTCTATATGTAGGTCGACGACATTTCACAGTCATGCAACCTATAGTAAATGTATTATAGTATTATGTTACAGTTAGCCAGCAAAGAGTCGACGATAGTATGCAGCAGTAATATATATTAAGATAAAACTTCCCATAACAAGTCAGATTATCGTTTTAGACATGTTTTCCTTTTAGTGTCTTTGCGTTTTGTTGCTTTGTCATGCAGTACTTTCTCCGTCTTGGATTATTAGTATTACAGCTATGTACAACTTATACACTTTATTGTTAGCTTATGTGCAGTCTGACTCTAGACCCCCTAGTATACTAGACCCTCATATATAGTCAAAACTCAACCTAAAACGGATACATAAATTGCGCCAGACTCCTTGCCCTTTACTTTCACTGTGTAATGTCCTCCTATTATCTGATCAGTTTTTTGCTTAAATTTTAAATCCTCTCCCTTAAATTGAAATCCCCTTTTCTCAAATTAAGTCATAAGTAAAGTAACTAAGGTAAACTCTTGAGTGCCTTGGCGAATGTCTTTTCAATGCAGACTAATGCCAGAGAGGATATCGAGGTGCTCTACTATATTAACATTTACATCGTTGGCAATCATAGAGAGAGCGGAGTATAGAAAAGAGTTTTAGGTAGATCGCCGGCAGTTTGGGCTCAGCGGAGAAAGTCGTAGTGTATGGAGCTGTCGTTGTTTCTAATGTAATGCCATGTCATGATGTAGTGTAATCTCCGTAGGTCGTTTGATGTCGTAAAGAGAACTGCTCTCGTTAAGACTTGTAAGTCTAAAGCTTTTATGTCTTTAAGAGATACTGGGCCGCTGCCTACCCCACTGCATGGCAATACTATTCTCCTCATTTACTTTTTTCGCAATTAGTAATAAGCCAGAGTGGAGGGACGGCTTTAACATAGAATTGGCTTTTCCGAGGAAATCCGTCTTAATGCGCTTGTAGCTTTCTCTTTTAATTGTTGCTCCTAATTGTAAGTGAAGGAGTCGGCAGATGAGATGCTCTCTCACAGATGCGACCTGACTTTTTAAACAAAACTCACATCTTCACATCCCCACTTATTATCTATCTACTTATTCTGAGCCGTTTGAACTACCTCCGCTCTCCTAAATATTTATGCTCCACTTTCTCTGATACTATCGCACAAGTTATTATATTTATGCATGCGTGTAAACGGTTTTCCCCGCCATCCTTATTCCCGAATTATAAAACCTACTTCCTACCTCATTAGTTCACATTGTAAAACCAGAAAACTGTCACGTTTCGGGTTTCTTTCTTCTGTCAAATTAGTCACAATTAGTACCATTACTTATGTAGTCTACTAATGCCCGGAGTAATTGCCCAAATACTTCATTTCCCGACTGAATGTTACGCAGCTACTTTCTCTCTTTCAATTAGCTCCAAATAGATATGTGTGTCCTGTGTACACACTGTAAATATTAACTGCAAACGCGTAAAATGGAAATGACAGAGAGAAATAAATTTCCTGCACAGAGAGTTGCATGTGTACATCGTTTCACTTTCGTGTTCGGGGCTTGTTTCCTTAGAAAATGTTGAGTGACTGACATGACACACGCAGAGAGGACTTGCACACAGTAGGATTCCAATTGGAAAGCAAACCGCAGCAGGACAGGGACAGGACACGGCGTCCGACCAAGAGCAACGAAACCCTGAAAAATAAGTGCAGTGCAGTAGAAGAAAGTCGACAGGACAGCAATCTTGACTGAGAAAAACAATCTCGGCACGAAAACTATGTTTTCCCATATACCAGAGTTAAATATCTACACTAGTAAGTAAGTATGTTCACAATAAACTGCATTCTGTACTCAAGAGCATGAAACAGAAAGATAGCAAATCACTCAGAATGACATGACAGTAAAAAGGCAAAGAAAAGTTTCGCTTGTTTACATTATTTTATTGGCTCACTGATAAGTGAAGAGTATTAGTTGTATGGTATTTATGTCACTATCCAATCCAAACAACCCAAAGGACCAACAATTCTAATCAAAACATAACTTTCTCATTCACCATCATTCACTAACATTCAGATACACTAGATTTTCATTACTCCTATACGTTATACATCATTTTTATAATATTTTATTATGTATCCTGTACGTTTGTTTTGTATTTACGAACAGCCCGTTTATTATATAAACTTAGTGTTACTTATGACTTATACTTATGTTAAGTCATCTTACATTTAATCGATT